>KK114676.1:265629-286490 GCA_000611955.2 Stegodyphus mimosarum
ATATATATGTATATAATTACAAATTTTTTTTTAAAACAAAGCACAGCCATGCCAAGACTTTTTCGCTCATTAAGCTGTTTAAAAAATTATCTGTAAAGACATAAAGTAAGAAATTTAAAACTAATTTTTCACAAATACCAAAAATTGACATTTATAAGTAATAAATTTCAAATAATCCTTTAAATGCAATAAAGTATTCAACAAATGCCAAAACTGCATGTAAACTCAAATTGCATGCGGTTCGAAAGCAGTAAACGGGTCGGAACGGAAGCGGAACGAACGAAAGCTGAAGATTTAAATACGTTTCAAATAGACTTTTAATTTTATTCAAGTGTTAAGCTGCAGTTACGTAATTCGCAGCAGTAGATTTCTTTCATTAAAAAAGGAATTAAATTTTGTTGTTGGATTGATTTTCAATTTTAAATATTTTGTATTTTATTTTACTTATTTTTATTCAATTAATCTAATAATTTATTTTTCTAAAGAGACTTAAAATTTGCTACTTAACAGTAAATGACCGATTTTGTTTTCGTTTTTTGCTTAGTTGATTGAAAAATAAAACAAATGGCTTTAATACTAAAAATATTAGTTTCTATAGCCGACGTGAAAAGGTATAACCCTCGTTTAAAATTCATCTAACTATCAAACCAGGTTTGGATAAATTATACAGAAAGCATTTCCCATCTTTCCGAGCAAAGGTCGCAGACACATCCACCGAGCTGCTAAATTCCTAGTAGATATATCGCTTTAATTACAAATTTAATAACAGGTGTTGCTTAAAATGGTGAGAAACAAATTGTCGTCAAACTGAATAACATTTCTTTCGAAATTACTCTCTAAATATGGTTTAGATATGTTCGGAGCCTATCTATTTCAATGAGTCAATCGCTTTATAGCTCAGTGTTAGTCTTTCAATGAAAATAACCACCGAAATTAGAAGAAGGTTTAAAATAAACTATTTAATTAGAACATCAAGGTAATAAATTAAAGACCTCGTGCAATTTATAGAAGAGAAACTAAACGAAAATTTAAGATATTAAAGTATAAATTCGCACGAGAAAATACTGCTTTAAGCTTAGGTATTTCTCCCGCCTGTTTGGCATGCCTTTGTCATGTAGTGGTCGGCACGCTCGACGCGTATTCGAGAGGTCCGTGGTTCGACTACCGGGGAGGGAATTGCTTATTCTTCCTGTCTCCTGCTTCCAAAAAAAAATACCTAGTGACTCTGCAGTGGCGCCCGAACTAGGGTAATGGTGGATGATGATTCTCCGCTGCCGGGATTTGGTGATTGGGGCTTCTAATTCCTGGTCGTCCTTTAAAAGGGGAAGTATATGAGGTATTTCTCCCGCCTTCTTGGCATGCCTTCGTGGTGTCCATCACGGCGCATACTCGAGAGGTCCGTGGTTCGAGTCCCTGCCAGGGCATTGATCATTCCTCCTGTTTGCTTCCAAAAAAAAATGCCTAATGTCTCCACAAGCTTTGGGGGAATCTCTAATTATGTAGGCAAAACCAACTGTAGTCCGCTATTTTAAAATACGCACTCAAGATCATAGCATAGCTTGTATCGTAAGCCACGATACGTCGGAAACGACTGCTGAACAAAATAGAATGCTAGATCCTCTAATTTGCTATGATCCTTTAATCCCATCTGCTTGTCGATGACAGTTTATATTAGAATCGTAAATGAGGGGAGTATTTTTATGACCATGAAGTTCCTGTTTTAAAGTAAAGTATTACGAGGCGTATTCGGAAACTAAGTACCATTTTGAAAAAAAAAATAGTAAAACAATTTTTTCGAATCCAATTTTATTTTTACATGAAAATACATGTCTTAAACTATTTTTCAACATAGTTTCCGCCAATGATTAAACACTTGTCATAGCGGGTGACCAGTTTTTGTATACCATCGTCAAAGAAACTTCCCGCCAGTTTCGATAACCACGACTCCACAGCATTTTTTGTGTCATCGTCAGATTCAAAGCGCTTGCCACCAAGCTCGCGCTTCATGTGCAGGAACAAGTGATAGTCGGACGGCGCCAAGTCCGGGCTGTACGGCGGGTGATCAAACTGATCCCAATGAAACTGTCGAATTAACGATTGAGTGACTTGTCATGGAGCAACACAATTCCTTTACTGAGCATTCCTCTTCGTTTGTTTTGAATGGCACGCCTTAGTTTTGTTAAAGTCTCACAATATCGTGCCGCATTAATGGTTTCCCCTCTGGGAAGAAATTCAGTAAGCAAAACGCCTTTCCTATCCCAGAAGACAGTGCACATGATTTTGTGTGATGACATTGTAACTGTGAACTTTTGTTTTTTCGGAGAATGAGTGTGTCTCCACTCCATCGATTGTTGTTTCGATTCTGGTGTGAAATGACACACCCAAGTTTCATCACCTGTCACAATTTGATTTAAAAATTTTCTCGCTCATCACCTGTCACAATTTGATTTAAAAATTTTCTCGCTCATCACTGTACCGCGTGAGAAATGACAGGGCACTACCAAGTCGCTTTGTTTTGTGAACATCAGTGAGCATTTTTGGAACCCATCGGGAACACAGTTTGCGATAATTCGAGCGGTCAGACACAATTTCGAACAAAACAGTACGTGAAATTTGTGGAAATGCCTCTGAAAGAGTTGTCATTGTGAAGCGTCTGTTCTCATGAATTGCTTCAACTTTCCTTACCAAATCATCGGTGACAACAGAAGGTGCATGCGCGGGACCCCTACCACAGCGCTGCGAGGGCGCTAGAATGAAACGGTACTTAGTTTCCGAATACGCTACGTATAACAAAGAGCTCAAAGCGATAAACAGTCAGCAGTCGCTGCTAAAGGCTCTCGTTTAAAGTCAAGAATTCTGTTCTTTTATACTTTAACTAGAATTACATCCTGATGGAAGCTGACGAAAGTATAGAAATCACACCATAAATAAAAACAAATGGTAATGGGTTAATAAAAGTTATACTCTGCTGATATGACTAATTTTGATCGAGATTAGGAATTTAAAATTTATCGTAAATCAGTGATTTTTTCCCTCAAACATCTCTGCTGATATTACACGTAAAGGTTTGACTTAAATAATTAAAGAATGATGAGTATTTCATTTATTGAAAATTTAGTTTTATAATACGATATTAATACATCATTAAGATTACGTAATTCAAATTTAATTAGTTGAAAATAATTTATATTTATTTATTACTCAACGTTTATTTACTTTCTTTTACTTATATTTCTGATAGCGCTTCCATAAAATTCTCTCCTCCTCATAAGAATCTTTGTAAATGTATATGTACAATAAGATCAAAATTCAAGGAATAAAAAACGTGTAACTAATTACATAACTAAGAATCTTTAAAAAGTTTCGTCAGTTTCTTCTTTTTGAGTAGCAAAAAATTAGGATTATTCGCATAAAATTTAGCCTAGTGATACGAAGTAAAAATTAATATTTTTCAAAGTATACGATCACAACGCACGGTCACGGTATTCTATTTGCGATTGATGTTTAATAATGCAAATTAAAATATGAGAACCGTTATTCAGGTTACACTTTATTCTACTCTAGAAGATAATAAATTAAGGAGAAAAAAAAAGGAATGTTCGCTTGCTTTGTCTCTCCGGATTTCAAGGTAAGTTTTCTTTGGTCAATGCTAAGTTAATGAGGCAGAGTTTTAATTAACGAGCGCTACGCAGATAATTTTGCATGCTTTCATACATCGTGTAAAAGGATGTCATGACAGAATTCTGGTAGGAATTATAATTTATTTTAAATAAATTTTAATAGCATTATCAATTAATAACAGCAGATTGTTTCTGAAGTTTAAATGTGTTTCGTTCTTGGGCAAACTATAACTCGATTATATCCGAACATTTCACTCAGATGATACATATTTGTGTTGCCTGTATATTATAGGATTCAAAAAACGTGCTTCTGGAAATTACTTTCGTTTTTTTGTGCGTGTGTGTTTTACTTTAATACTAGACACATTTGTAAAAACGTCCGAGGGGAATTGCAGTCTTGTTAACGGTAAAACGACTTAGCAACGCTTATGTTTTATTAAATACTTCAAATTTATAGGAATCACATGGAATGTTACGCGTAAAACAATTAAATTATAAACATATATGTAGTGAATTATTTACTACGCAGCATTATTTCACATAATAAATGTTTTGCGGGACATAATGTGTCATCAATCGATGCATAATTTTGCATAATAAATGTTTTACGAGACATAATTTGTCATCCTTGAAATTTTCTTAAGCGTTGTTTCTTTAAGCAGTGCTTTCCAAAGTGTTGTTCTCCTTAGCGTTCTTTACCTAAGCGTTGTTTTCTTAAGATTTGTTTTCCTTAAGCTTTGCTTTCCTAAGCGTTATTTTTTGAAGCGTTTTTTTCTTCATATTCGTAAGCGTTACTTATTTAAGCGTTGTTGATGTTTATTTTATTGAACCGGATAAACATAGCAGACGACTTCAATAACACCGGTGGAGGAGGGACAAAGGAGTGGATGACATTTCTGTTGTAACTATTAGACTGCAGTGCGAAAAACTAAGATGGAAAAATATTTATATCTGAGGCATGAAACTGAGAATAACGGAAAGAACTTTGTAAAAAATCTGCTGAAAAACTATACTAATCATCATACTTAGGTACACTGCGAAAAAAAAAAAAAAAAAAAGGGGGGGGGGGAAAAAAAAAAAGAGAAAAAAAAAAAAAAAAGGGGGGGGGGGAGAAAAAAAGGGGCAGTTCTATATCTCCCGTTCCACTGGGCCGATTTTCAAATTGCGTTTTTTGTGTCTCGGAAGCGCGACTTAGGATATGTATTAGATTTATATATAGCATTCTTCTAATATAGGTATTTTGACACAAAATTGGATTTCTTCTGAAATGACATGCCAATATTTTTTTCGTATTTCGATTCTACGACTTAAATAATGCCAAACTGCCAAGTTTTGTAAAAATGGCGCGAGTCGTTTTTAATATATTAGCTCTCAAAGATTTAGCTCCTCCACGTTAATTGAATTTGATATACATTTATTAATATCTCTTTTTTTATTAAACTTACTTGACTCTTCCTTTCATATTTCGAAATTTAGATTCATTTCAAATAAAATTCACCAGTGCTTAATGACTTGTTTTTAAAATATTTTTTATAAATTTTTCGAAAAAAAGTTTGAATTAAAACCTATGAAAGTTTTCCAATCATCTTAAAGTAGATGTATTTCGAAGCATACCTGAGAAAAAGTAGAGTCTTTTATCCAAAATTTCCTAAGATATACGTGAATTTATATTTCGGCGCCTTTCGAAATTTGGTGTATTTATTATGAGTGATAATAACGAAAATGTGGTTTATGTACTTAGTTAAAATTATTTGAAAGCATGAGCGATAACTTTTTTTTCCGCTCGTGGGCAATGAAAAAATAAAAAGAAAATGAAAATATGTTGTTATAAATTTAGAAGTTCATGAAGTGAATTATTTTTGGCCCAAACTGAAAATAATGCGGAAAAATAAATCTTAAAATTTTTCCATGAATTTCTCGGAAAAAATTACAAAATTCAATATCTAGACATACTTTGAATCGCAGAATCGAAATATGGAAGAAAATTATTGTTATTTCATTGTTATTGTACGTTATTCCAGAAAAAGATAGAATTTGTGTCAAAATGCCTATGTTAGAACAGTGCTATATATAAATGTAATATATATCCCAAATCGCGCTTTCGATACATGAAAAACGCAATTTGAATTTCGTCAATCGGCCCAGTAGAACGGGAGATATAGAACTGTCTTTTTTTGTGTGTCTACAGCGTACACTTTATTTATTGATATTCTTCAAGATTTATCAAATTTAAAAATAAGTTTTTTTTACTCTAGGAAACAGAAAAGTTATCATAAATAAAAGCCTATTTATGCCAAGGATATTGAAAATTTCTTCATGAAGCAAATATTTTCAGATTTATGTTGGTACAAGAGTATAAAAGTTTGCAGGTTTACAGACGGAGTTAACTAGGATAAAGATATCACTTTAATTAACACAAAAATTGTAAGCTAAATATGTGTTTTAGAAATGATTTTGTTTCTTTTTGCATTCACATTTATAGTAAAAAAAACTATTCTGCATTTAACTAATGAAGTCCTTATAAACAAACATGGCTTGCTTCTGCTTAAAGAAAGAATAAAAGCATTCCTCATTAAAAGTTTACAGGGTTTTTAATCACGAATGCAGTTTTTCTTTTATTTGAATTGAATCTGAACTTGATCTTTTCTTGAGTCAAAAAAGTAGACTTTGAAAGGAACTTCAGAAAATAAAATAAAAAAATATTAAATAACTAAGCATTTTAAACTCATTATTTTTAGTCGGAATATGAAAATACTCAAAATTACGTTAAGTATAATTTGAGAGTAAGCCTGAGTTTAATAATTTAATGAACGCCCGAACTCTCATGAAACTGGATTATAAAAGTTAAGGTTCCTAAATACGAATCTATACCATTAAAATCTGTGCGCGTCGGCCTGTTTCTTTGTTTTTTCGTGACATTATCTCCTCCGAAAGGGCGGAGCTGAGATTCCAGAGGGGTGCCCCCGGATTCGAAAAGTTCGTTGAAAGTCATTTAAACCATTCTTATCTTCGTACGATTTTAATTAGCCGAGATATTAATAAAAACTCTGAAAACACAATTTTGTGTCCTCATTTTTCCGAGTCGTAACAGTCTCGCTCGCTGGAGATAAAAATCTGTTCGAAACACTGCTCGCTTTAAAATTGTAGAGTTTAATAAAAGTTTTGTAACTTTTATAAAATATGAAATAAAAATAGCATTGCCAAATATTTAATACATACTCTGGATTCCAAAAATACGTGGGAAGCTATTTTGACTATTCTCATCTTCGTAAGACTTTTTAATCAGTCGAAATATTAAGTAAAAACTCTGAAAACGCTAATTTTCGCACTCATTGTTTCGTGTGGCAACAGTCTTGCGAGTTGGAGATAAAAATGTGTTATTTTTAAAGCGTTGCCACTGCTCGTTTTCAAAATCGTAGACTTTCTTAATAAAAATTTGTATGTTTTACAAAATATGAAATAAAAATAGTATTACAAAACATTAAACACATTATTATTATTATATAAGGTCAGATTCTAACGTCGAGGAAAGCACACGATTGGACGTGACGTCACTGAATGTCGAAAACTGTTCGTTAATGTCAGCATTTTAAATAAATACCTGCTGTTGGCAACTATTTTGTTTCCGATTAGTATAATTGATAGTATATATTACTGGTACATTAATTTTTTATTAATATTAAAAAAATGTTGTTATATTGTTATATTACATTAAATCCAAATCATGACGTCACCTGAAGTGTCAAAAAGATTTTGTTTTCTGATAAAAAATTGTTTACGAATTAGTTGTTCTTGGAAAGAATGAACTAATTTCTTTCATAGTGAAATGTTTTCATACATTTGCTTTTAAATTTCAGGGGTACATAGAACTTATAACTTCGGCTGTACCCCACTAATTTTATAACAAAAAAGGAAGCAGTGTCTTCAGAAATTAATTTATTATAACAAACATTGGAAAATAAACAAGCAATAGTTCTCTTGCCAGATTTCTAAAGTAAAATGAGGATAGTAAATTACGAACAAAATATAACAAAGGCTTCATAGCAAATACAGAGTGTTTATAAAGTCACGGACCCATTTTGATGTTTAATAACTCATAAAACAATGAAGATATAAACAAACTTACGGCATTTATTGATGGAATGACTTATATATTTTCCTTTTCAGGTTTGAATACCTTTAGTTTTGTAAATATCATCTGTGCGTGTGGTTAATTTCAGATAATTTCATTTTCCAGTCTAAATATCTGTACCTTTCTAAATATAGTCTGCTTATTAATTGCATTTTGGAAAACTTCGTATTTCCACAACTAGAAGAGCTTAAGTCACATGTCTTTTTGCAACAAAATGGTGCACCACCTCATTGGGGTACCATCGTTCGTAGTTCTTTGAATGACCATTTTACAGGAAGATGGCTTGGGCAAGGAGGTCCAATTCCTTGGCCACGCAGATCACCTGGTATAACGCCGCTGGACTTTTTCCTTTGGGAATTTGTAAAGGACAACGTTTACAGGAGGAGAGTGTCGAACATGGATGACCTAAAAGCCAGAATGACAACCGCTATAGCCTCTGTGGATGCCGACATGCTTGCCGGTACCTGGCGTGAAATTGAATATCGACTCGATATTCTCCTTGCGACGAAGGGGGCACACCTGGAAGTTCATTGACAAGGGTCAAAAAACTTTTTGAGTCTATCTGTTTATGTTATTAATTTTAATCTATCTTTATTATTTTATGAGTTATTAAGCATCAAAATGGGTCCAGGGCTTTATAAACACCCTGTATTACAAATGTAGCTCAAGACATTCAGTACATTTGAAACAAAATGGGGTTTTAAATAACAACGTAGAAAGGCTGCAGAAAACGAAACAATTTGGCACCTAACAAACTATAATGAAACCAAAGCCATATATAATAATGATAGATAATGCAAAGTTGTTCACTAAGTGGCATAAAATGTATACTGAAATTTCTCTGTGATCAGCGTTCTCCCTGTTCACTAGTTGATTTTGATCTCCTGTTAAGATGATCCCCTTGGAGGGATAACGTAGAGTAGAAATATTTATTTGTACTCTCGAAAGCAATAATAGTTCTAGAACTTGTCATAAGATCATAAGATAGTTCGTCATAGGAGGACAGGATCGTCTAAGAATGTTCACTGTTATAAATTATCCATTGAAAGTGAGACCAGATCACGTTTTTTATAAAAGTACAAAATTACACGAAGGACGTCTACCACAGAAGGAAAATTATCGTGAAAGACTTTCTAATAGTAACCAGCTCGCATTAATCTTTGATTGTATCTAAAATCCTTGAACGCATGAACCTATTATTAGAGATAATCACCTACATATCTTCAGCAATCTGACCTACTTATTCCGTAATGGGATCCTACCTATCAAATACATGGAAAGCAATATGCTACTGCACTAAAATTAATATTACACACAATTTTTATACCACTAAATGATATTCTTTTCATAAAGGGTCACCACATAAATCTACGATGAATTACATGTAGTTATATACAATCGCTAGACGAAATTCTGAGACGTTTATAGTTATTGACATATAAACTAGATGTCTCCCCAGCACTACTTCAATGAGGATGAAGTTACTTCGTGGAACGGTATTATAAGGTATTTCTCCCTCTTTTTTTCGCATGCCTTTGTGGTATAGTGGTCAGCACACTTGACGCTTATTCGAGAGGTCCGTTGTTCGATTCCCGTTGAAGGCGTTACTCATTTCTCAATGTCCTGCTTCAAAAATACCTAATGTCCCTAGACTGGCGCCCGAATTAAAAGGGGGTGGATGATGATTCTCCACCATCACGATTTAGCAATTGAGACCCCTAACCCACAGTCGCCCTTTAAAAGGGGGAGTATATAAGATATTTCTCCCGGCTTCTTCGCATGCCTTCGTGGTGTAGCGGTCAGTACGCTTGACGAGTAACCGAGAGGTCCGTTGTTCGATTCCTGGCAGGGCGTTCCTCATTTTTCAATCTCTCTTGCTTCATACCTAATGAATCTACACTGACGCCCGAATTAAAAGGTGGTAGATGATGATTCTCCAGCACCACGGTTTGGCGATTGTGGCCTCTAATCCCCAGTTGCCCTTTAAAACGGGGAGTATATAAGGTATTCTTCCCGGATTCTTCGCATGCCTTCGTGGTGTAGTGGCCAGCACGCTCGACGCGTAACCGAAAGGTTTCGTGGTTTTATTCCCGGCGAAGGCGTTGCTCATTATTCAATCTCTCTTCTGCTTAAAAAATAACCTCACGTCTCTACAGTATATTTCTGCTCCTCTAGACCAGTCTACTAAGCAGTCTTGAGAAACAATGGATCCTCATTCTTAAAATTCAGTTGAATAGCAAAATCACAAAATATTTAAAAACAGCATATCTTTAGGAATTTCCGATATACTGTCATTCGCGCTAGAGACAACAATATTTTAATCAGTACAGGATTTCCACTGCTCGTTTTCAAATCGCTGAAATTGTTAAAAATTCATTTAAGTTTTAAAAAATTATGAAATATAACATTCAAAATTCGGGCTTTCAGGTGGGCTGTTTATGTGGAGGATTATGTTATTGATAATTGGATGGCACTAGGTACCGTCGTTTTCTCACAATACGAGAAACATACATACATTCATGCAGATTCTTCATTCTTAGATTTCTTTAGAAGTAATTAATCCATGATGATAATATTTGGTGCCAACAGCTCGAAAATTGATTCAGACATTTAAAGTGTTCAGCTGCCAAATCCCGTTTCGAGACTAATAGCTCATTCGGGCTAAGGACCTTTTCGGTTAAAAATTATTGGTCGAATAAAACTAATAACGACTGGTCAATTAATTCTTCTAGCATTATTTTTCTCCACAGTTTCGATTATGCATAATGTTATAACACATTTTAATAGAATGCGCTTATTATAATTTACACTTTAGCTCTGGCGAGATTCATATTTGAGAAGACTCAATATTTTGTTTCCAAGTGACTCTGGTACGATATCAGTAGACAAGAACAAATCACTTAATTTCTACAAGAACGAACCACTTAGAATTTACACTTGAGCTCTGGTGAGATTTGAGCTTTGACTAAAACCGTCCGGCATTATAAATAATGCTTAGGCAGTCTATAGAATGCCGGCGTTTCATATTTTGCAGGCAACATATCGATAAACTCAGGACATTCCTCACCACACAGTGACGCATTCAAATCAAGATAAGAAGAAGGGCAGGACATTTAAGGAAATGTGTTAAGTCTATGTCTTCCTTACGAGTGCATTACGGACAAAGAGTCGGGAGCGACACTAATGCGCCGAAGGTGATTACGAGGGCAGTCATGGCCTGATATAAGACGGAATAATGCCACAGATTTCTTTCGAGGCCATTTGAGAACGTCAAGAATCTGTCTAAATCATGATTTATTTCTGTTTCTCTCTGGTAGTCCTTGGAAAAAGAAGTCTCTGAGGGCTTTCCTATCAATTGAATTAATGGAGTTGTAGGGGAGACCAAGCTGTGGTGTTTGAAGCTCTCTTTTTAGCCAAGAAATCGGCGACCTCATTACAGCTGCACAATGGACAGGAATCCTCTGAAGTAGAACCTCTCTGTCAACATTTGAGAGCCAGTTCAGTAGATCGATAGAGCAATCAACAATTGAAGAGCTTAAAGGGCGGTCCGGAATATGATAAGAAGACTACCTTTGAAAAAAGCCCGAGACGAATCTAGTTATAGAGAGCTCGATGGATGGCCGCAATTTCAACGTCAAGAGCAGTATCATATGGGAAAATGAATGCGTACACAAAAAGAAATAACTCGCAATATACACTTGCACCGGCATTAGTGAGATCACCCTTTCTGGAGCCATCAGTATACATTCGCAACCATTCTTCTTCTGGATAAGTTAAGTGAGGTTAGGTATAAGTGCAAAGGCCACCTATTATTTACCCTGAGTAAGTAGGTATAGTTCCTTTACACTAGCTATTCAAAGTAGCAACGCCTTCCTGGGGCCCAAGGAACCATTCTGTTGCGAAGGTACTGCTACTGTCTGGTGCAACTGACATCGCAAGCTCTGCCACCGCTGGCGGTGTCACCAGTTCTCCATTTATAAGCGCAGATTTATTTTGGCTGGTGGGGTATTTAACTGCATATTCATCATACCTAGCCATTCTTCGCTTGTAGGTACAATCCATGTAGACACTTCCGTTACTGTTCAGCACTCTGAATTTTTAGAGGATTTGTGATTTACTCATATTGATTCGTTAACTTGCTGGTGTGCTTAGGTGCTTCAAATGCTTTCATTATTTGCTGCGATCGCTTTCAGGTAGAAAGTCAAACAATAATCTTTGGGGGGCTTAGCAAGAATTTATAGTTTCGTATGCCAAAGCTTTGAGCTCATTCTTATTGGTCTCGATTTTGAACGTCTCTCGATCGAGTCCGAAGTGGATAGAAGAAATCTTGTTTTCGGTAGAATTACGAAGTAGTAAGAAATGCTTAGCTACGAATCCCCTCAGGCCTAAAGGAAACTTGATTCTATGTACATATTCCTTATTTCTAATGTAATGTAATTATTCATGAAGCGTAAGCATAATTTGCCTAGGTTTTAAAGCAATTGTAAACAATTAACTCTACCTAGTTCTTTCTATAATTTAGTAAAACTGATTTGTGAAGGCAGCAGATTTTCAGATTACTAAAATGATTCTTAATTTTTCTATTGTCATAAGGTTTCTTTTAAATTGAATATTTTTCTCGTTAATTTCTATACCATATTCTAAATTTTGAATCCAAAATCGAGCATAAGCTCATTGAAATCTTTTGAAAATAAAATTCAGATTCGTATGATAAAAAAAATTCGACGGATAATACGTGGAAGGTGCTTCTCTCTCCTTATTGCATGCCTTCATGCCCAGACTTCAATTCTCGGCGAAAGCATTGCATATTTTTAAAGATTCCTGCTCGGAGGTACACTTAATAAACTTTTACAAACTCACTAAACTAAAAACTTGCAGTTATTACAATAACTATAGTTAGTACAATAACTGCGATAAAAATTACTTATTTTTAAATAACACATTTATTACATTTATAGCTTAAAATAACTAATGTTATGTAAGGTATATCTTAAGTTTATAACTGTTATGTTTAGTTTTATTCACATTTTCTGTCTCTTCAAGCTTCAGCTAACAATTCCTTACCAGAATGAGTTTTCAGAATCGGGTTAAATGGAAATGAGTAGCAGAGAGTATTTAAGCCGAAGTTCCACCGACTTCGACAGCGAGAGAATTAGGAATCCTGAATAGCGCGCTCTTGAATTTTGACTACGTCTCTCTACGCTGTTACTACGTTCTCTAAGCTGTTACTCGGCCGTATTACGTGCCTTTGAAATCTTCGCTAGCTAAGTTAACATTACGAGCCAACTAATTTAGAAATTGTGTTAGCTTCGGTTAAATCTCTTCAGCTAGTCATTAGTTAAGTTCTTATTTCTTAAACTTTTGAATTTAAGCCCAAGTTGAGGCTTTGTTGTACGCTCTGAGAAAGGGACCACCTGTGAATCTTTATTTCGAGCAATAAAGGTTAATTAACCCTTCATGTTTACGTTTCTGATCTTGAACTTAAACGATTATTCGTTTAGCTGTTCACTACGTTCTTTAACACTTAATTAATAGAGATAAAAGTAAGGGTCTCTACGGTTAACATTCAAATTAATATGTATAGTTAGACACAGGAGAAGTGTCCACACTTTCAGGTCTTACCGTAAACGGAAGTACTCGGAAAATCACAATCTCTGTAAAATTTGTTGTTGTTGCTAATGGTCTTGTCTGACCTATAGTCAGCCTAAACCCACAAAATTCCTCGTGGCAAAGAGCGCAAGTGTAGGCCTGTTGCTGTCAACAGTCTTGAGCATCATACAGAACACAGTGCGATTTAGCTCAGTTCCGCCCCCAATTTTGACGGACAGAGTCCTGGGGAGCGGGGCCGAGGCTCTCCCACCCCTCTCTCCCTAGCCTCAACCTCTCGAGAGGACATTCGCTGTATATTTAGAGTGTCCCATTCCGCACTGCTGCTATACATATACAAACATCCAAGTCTTCTTCGGGATTCGAACCGGGGTCCTTCGGCGCGACAGTCAGCGACGTTAACCACTACACCGATTGGGCTGCTACTCTCAAATTTGATACAAGTATACCGAAACTTAAAAACAAAAGAAAAAAATAGGACTCAGGCTGAAAGAGAGATACTAGAGCCCGAATACAACACTACGCTTCCCAACCATGGTGGGAACTTAGTGGTAAGAGACCGTAGACTAGATAAAATGGGTAAAACATTCATCATAAAAAAAAGTATGTGCTAATGTTTAATGTTAACGCCAGAAGCTAACCACTCAAGAAAGTAGAACAAGGATTTGTACAGGCATTAGATTATTTTGAGGCAGAAAGACGTGAAAAATGTGCAATTCTCTCGCCGGGACTCGAACTTGGGCCTCGTGAATACGCGTCGAGTATCCTACCGTTACACCACGAAGGCATATGCATAAAGGAAGGAGAAAATACTTTATATATTCCTCCATTTAAAGTGTGACTGGGGATAAGGAGAGCCAATCACCAAACCCTGGTGGTGAAGAATCGTTATCGACCACCTTTTAGTTTGGGCGCCACTGCAGAGCCATTAGGTTTCTTCATACTGAAGTCGTGCAAAATATGCAATGCCCTCGCCAGGTCACGAACCTAGTCCTCTTGAATACGCGCTGAGTATCCTACCGTTACGCCATGAAGGCATGCATAAAGGAGGGAGAAAATACCTTATACATTGACTCACTTCACTGGTACAAATGCCAGTAAGGTAAAATCATTCTTATGTCATTCCTTGTCTTCTTCTGAGCTACATTAGTTTGCAGTGCTTTGTTCGCATCGTGATAGGGTATCTGGGAACCAAAGCTAAACCCAGAAAGAAGCCTACTTGTTTAAAAATGCACAATGCTTTGAGGGCATGGAGGTTTTCGAGAGGTTAATTGATGAGGACGGAAGTAATAAAGACCCTTGAATATGTCCTATGGGGTATTTTTTTAAATCATACCGCGCATAGAGTATTGTTTGGTAAACTTGGACTTTTTTTTACAAGGTATCACTGCCCAGGGGGCAAAGAGATGCTTTCTCAGAAGTTAGAGAATAGAACGGCCTTCTTAGAAGACATTCTTATGAAACTGGCTCATGCATTCTCGTCCGTTTTTGCCAAAAATTCATCCTAAGCCGAACTACCAGTTTTCTGTCTTTTACTGTCCTTAGAAACAGCAGTGTATTATAATATAATAATCCACATTTTAAAGAATTAGCTAAAAATGTGATAATATTAAAACTTCTTTTTTTCTTCCTTTCTAGTCTATATGAAACATGCTGTTACAATACGGACGAACATTTAAAATAAGAATACATTCCTTCCGCTGTTGGATAAGATTGCAGATAAAGTCCACGAATTTCAATGGACTCCTTATAAGTACAACAGCAGCTTTCCCTTCTCCATAATAATTTCGATACAGGCAACTCGAAGGGTATTCTAGACATCTTTCGGCCACACTGAATGTTAAGTACTCTCAGTTCCGCAAAGAAATTATGCATTTAGAAACATGTCTTCCGCTTTCGAACCCTGCATAACGAAAGGGAAGGCAGGATCGTTAACGCCCATACTGATCCCTGCGGCAGAATGTATTGTAACTTAAAAGTAATTTAAGGCATAAGAACTAGATATATTAGTAAAATTTTAAATCAATTAGAATTACATTGCGGGATTTCGACCTCTTATCTAACAGCTAAATGTGAAGAATCTAGCGAACAGATAAGCGAATAATCGCTTGAGTCCGGAACAGAGACGTAGAAAGGTTAATTACCTTTTATTATTCGAAATAAGAATTGACATATGGCCCCTTTCTCAGAGCATACAGCAAATCCTCCACTTGGGCTTGAACTAAAAGTAATAAGAACTAAAACTTAACTAATGCTTATAAGGTATTTTTCCCGCCTTCTTCGCATGCCTTCGGGGTGTAGTGGTCAGCACGCTCAACGCGTATTCGAGAGGCCCGTGGTTCGAGTCCCGGTGAGGACATTCCTCACTTTTCATCTCTCGTGTTTCAAAATAACCTAATGACTCTACATGTTTAACTAAACAGATATAGCCGAAGCTATCAAGATTCTAAGTATTGGCCCCAAACATCGAATGAGCTGGCGAAGCTATCAAGAGCCTGAAACAGGCGGACCGTAGTAATAGCTTAGACAGGGACGTAGTCAAAAGGCGAACTCGCGCTAGTCAGAAACTCTGGCTCTCTAAGGAAGTCAGTAAAACTTCGACTTAAATACTAGTCTTATTCATTTGCATAAACGCGGTTCTGAAAACGTATCCAGGTAGGATATTGTAATTAGGAGAGATAGTAAAGTAGCTTTAATTAAAAATTAACTGTTAGAAACTTAGAATAAACCTTACAACATTAATTTATAAGGCATTTCTCCCGCCTTCTTTGCATGCCTTCGTGGTGTAGTGGTCTGCATGCTCGACGCGTAACCGAGAGGTCCGTGGTTCGATTCACGGCGAATGCGTTGCTCATTTTTCATGTCTCCTGCTCCGAAATAACCTAATGTCTCTATACTGGCGCCCGAACTAAAAAGGTGGTGGATGATGATTTTCCACCACCGCGATTTGGCGATTAGGTCCCCCAAACCCCAGTCGCCCTTTAAAAGGGGGAGTATATAAGGTATTTATCCCGCCTTCTTCGCATGCCTTCGTGGTGTAGTGGTCTGCATGCTCGACGCGTAACCGAGAGGTCCGTGGTTCGATTCCCGGCAAAGGCGTTGCTCATTTTTCATGTCTGATGCTTCGAAATAACCTAATGTCTCTACAAATTAATTTCAAATTGTAAAGCTTGTTAAAGTATTCCAAAATGGTTAAATTAGTAATAACAAATTTCAATTCTAACCTGTTTGCAGAATCACATGTTGAGAAATAGATCCAAATTTTATCAAAAAGCCATTTTATAAACATAGTCCATATTTATTCAGCATAACAAAAACATCAGCTTGCAAGAATTTCTTCTAAATATCCAAAGGACAACTGCCAAGGGCGTGTTCCAGCGAAGATTATAAGCAATATTTCTTCCCTCAGAAGTAATAAAAATTTCTTCCTTTTTAAGCAGGCAGCAGGCAAGCGGCATTAAATTTTATTCTTTTCTTGACGTCGTAAATAACGCGTCCGAACTTCCTTACCCAGCTCAACAAGGACGAAATTCGACCCCTTTTTTATCAGGCGATAAGTTAGGGTTTCGAAAAGGGTGATGTGTCTGTCCTTAATCTTTCTGCTGCTACTGTTACACGTGCCAGCTTATCGAGGAGTTAGAATACGACGCACAGATTTTTAATTTTCATGCCCCGTGAATGTAATTAATCACGATCGTTATTTATCCTAGGGTAAGGAAAGGTTTAAATAAAGAGTGGGAAAAAGAACGTCGTTAAGATAAAAGAGAAATTGAAAGGTCTCACACAAACAACTAAAACTCGTACTCAATTAGGGAAAATTGAGGGAAATTAGTTCTTGGCTTAAAGCTTTAGTCTCTGTTATTAGTTATTCTTCTTTTTGCTTTCAAAAACTGGAAGAGATATATTGTTAGACAGAGCATCGTGTGCTGTGCTCTACAAGCGTGGAAATATTTATTCGGTGTCTTTCTGATAAACGATGCAAATAGTTTTTATAGCTACATAATCCTTTTATGTAATCGTAATCCTAAAAGATGACTCGTTAGTTAAAAAAAAAATTCTGGTATGGACATCACATGACTCTCTTGTCGCACTTTTTGCTGCATTTCATTTAAACGTATTTCCTCCAATTTCATTTACATATACTTCTCATTCAATTAATTCAGTTCTCACTTTGCGCATATAAAATGTTAAAATATCTTCATTAAAAACTGAAAAATGTTAAGTAACAAAATACAGTTAAAAAAAAACAATTTTGCAAATTAAAATTAGAGCTAACATTTACAGTTAAACCAGTTAAAGTAGAGTTAAAACAGTTAAAAAAAGTTTTTCCAACTAAAATTAGAGTTTCTACGCAAAAACAAGCAATTCGGTAAGTAAGAAAGAAGGCAGATTTTTCGCAGCACAAAACTGAAATTTTACTTTTTCGTCCCACTCGGGAAAGAGACACTAAAGGTGTAGAAACTGACTTAATTCATTATTCTGCTAAGTTTGAAATGTAAACAAATATGGCTGTTATGATAACAAAATTAGGCTTAGCTGCATTTAAACAACTTTTTAACTGCTGATGATTCTACAACTATTGAATGTAGATTAACTAAAGCCATGAAAACCTGAACCGGAAATTAAAAACAACATAATTCTATAATTTTTAAAGCAAAAAATGCACAATTACCAGCATATAAGAATAAAAATCTGAGCTCACGGAGCCAAGTAACAGAGTGGTATATATATATATATACCACTCTGTTATGATGATTTTGCAAAGAGCATTAGTACAAAGATTACGTAAATGAATTTCATAAACATATTATTACAGGCAATTTAGCAATAGTTCAAAACCAACTTTTAAGAAAATTAATGGAAAAAGGTGCTAAATTTAGACCAGTACTAAAAATTAACAAAAATCACAGTTTTAAAAGTTTCATTAAAAATATCGACGAATTTATAGTTAAAACTAGTTACAAATTAAATCTACCAAATTCTACATTTATGGCATGGAAACATGAAGTATTAAAAGAATTCCAGCACAGGATTCAAAGAATTGAATTTAATAGCGATTTACAAAGAAATAATCTCATTATTCCTTTGCAAGATTTACAACAAAAATTCGTTATAACCAAAATTGACAAAGCAAATAATAATTTCAGCATTATTTGAAAATTGTTTTATGTCTCATTAATTAATACTGAACTGAATAATGACATTACATACAAGCTTACCAAAATACAAGAAAATGTTATTGCAAAAAAGCTAAAGGCATTTCATAAGAAACTGCAAATTTCACAACCATCTAACTACAATAAATTAGCTAATCTATATGCACTCCCAAAATTCCATAAATCACCACTTAAATTCAGATTTATTGCAAATGGTACAAATAATTATAAAAAGAATATAGATTACATATTTGCAATTAAACTTAAAAAAATCTGTAATTTAATTCAACAACTCGTTAACAAACAACACAACTACAGTTGGATTATTTATAATAATGCTCCTGTTCTCAACAAAATTAAAAATTTAGAAATCAAGAACATTAACTGCTATGACTTTGAAAACCTTTATACTTCTCTACCATTAGAAGAAATTTTTACCACTTTAATGCAGCTCCCACAACTTTTTCCTGACATACTTGAAATCCTTTGAACTGAAAAATGGACTACTTATCTAAATTGTGCATTATTTAACAACTACATTAAGTTCAATAATAAGCTCTTCAAGCAGGTGAGAGGAATTCCTATGGGAGCAAACAGTTCTACACAAATATGTAACCTATTTCTATTTGCCTCTGAATATAAATTTCAATTAAGTTTAAATAACAATGATTTAAAGCTTTTTGCACATACTTTTAGATACATAGATGATATAATTACTTTCAATAATAATTCTGCTTTTGAGCAATTCAAAATTTACCCAAATAGTTTAACACTTAATAAAACTAATACAAAACAAGATACAATTGAATACCTTGACCTGCTCATTATTAAACACAGCAAAGTTAAATTATATGATAAAAGAAAAAATTTCAATTTTCCTACTATTAAACTAATTAATTGGTACTCAAATATCTCTAAAAAAGTAATAGAAAACACGTTTTGTAGCCAAATAATCAGAATAAAAAATATATGTACTGAAATAGAAGATTTAAAAGAAGAAATTTTAAACTTAATTAACGTTCAAGTTGATAACCAAGTACCACCAAAATTTATTAATTTATGTATTAAAAAGGCAGGCATTGACTTTTAATTTGTAATTTTTTCCTCTTTTTAATATGATAACATTATCTTAAACCTTTACTGGAGGATAATGAAAGATGTAGAAGAGTAAAGAAATTATATTGTAAATAATTTGTAAATATGTAAATATGTATATTTAATCAATACTGGATTCTTTACTTTTACTAATAAAGGGCCAACTCTCTTCAAAAGTCTCAATTGTAGCCCGATTTGAGTGAAGATTTAAGTTTTCTTCTTTTCTTCTTTTCTTTCTTTACTTTAGCCAGTATTTAGTAGAGTTTTGATTTACTAGTAGGAATCAATCAATTTTAATTTTTTTAATTTTTTAATTTTTTAATTTTTAATTTATATAAAAAAATTTATATCAGTATTTTAGCATTTTTTCTAAAAACTAAACTTTTAAATTTTAAATTAAAAAATTTTTCTAGCAAATATAAAATTAAAGTTTTACTGATTTGTAAATTAAAAAAATTTATAAAAATTTCATTGAAATTTTCGCACTTTTTTTACACAAATTTTCAACATCCACACTATTTACATTACTTGCACATTTTTTGCAAAATTCCTACACAAAATTCCAACTTTTCCCAATTAATAAAAAATTATTTAAAATTTAAAAACTAGAATTACTACTTTACACGCAAATTAATACTTTTTTTAATAAAATTTTTTAAAAATTTTTCTCAACACACTTGCTTCTTTAAATTGGCTCAGCCCACTCCATTACTAAATAGTTGGTTAATTAAAACAAAAATTACAATTGCATGTCTAGTTAATTGGCTCAGCCCACTCCATTACTAAATAGTTGGTTAGTTAAAACAAAAATTACAATTGCATGTCTAGTTAATTTAAATTTAAACATGCATTACTAATCTTTAGGAAATGAAAATATTTAATAAATATTTATAAATTTTTGAAAAGAATTTTATTAAATAATTTCTAAATCACAATTTGCAAATTTTAGCCCTCAACTCCACTTTATTTTTTAGCGCCCTCTATTAATTTAAATAATACAATACAATTTGGCCCTCAACTCTACTTTACTTTCACGCCATCTATTAACTTGTACAATACTTTTACCCAATTTTGGTTGGTAAGTTTAAATTAAAGCTTTATATTTACTTGCTTTTAATTTTAATTTTAATTTTTTTCAGTATTTATTATGTAGTTTTTAAGAATTTTCGAAAAATTTATATATTTAATAATTGAAAATATTTAATTTCTTCTTTTTGTATAGTTTCGGTTTAGATTTCACTTAATATATTA
>KK114676.1:286941-326145 GCA_000611955.2 Stegodyphus mimosarum
ATTTTAATTTCATTTTTATTAATTAGTAGAATTTTTTTCAAGTTTTGGTTGAACTTGAACTTGATTTACTTATGCTACTGAATTTAAATGATATTATAGATTAGTTCATAATTAACATTAATTTGTTTACACAATTTCTGTTTAAATTATAATTTATCTTAAAATTACTATTTTAAGTAGTTACTGTTTACTATAATTTAAATTTCATTCCTTGCAGCAATGGCGCAATGAATTGTTTAAATTTAATAAATAATTAAATAAAATTTACTGTTATGAAACATTATATATATATATATATATATATATGTTACGGTGAGACACCGAAATCTGGAGAATGTCGACTTTCACCCGTGAATGTCAACATTCACATAGTCGCTTGGTGTATGTCCGAAATATTTTCCAAATACTCTTATTTCTGACTTACACCAGTGAATGTCGACATTCACCATGTACTGATGGTGAATGTTGAATATATGAGAATATTATGTTTTCTTCTCCGTAATTCAGTCGCGAAAAAACGCACAAGTACTTAAAACACACAATACATTCAAAATCAGAAAGGAAAATAATAGAAGTTAAAAAACTTACTTAATTATACAGTATGTAGTAAATGAGAAAATAAAATAATAGTAATAAAAAACTTACTAAATTATGGGATTCAAATCTGATTCATTGCGACAACTTAAACTATTAAGAGACTTTGAATTGCACAAGAGGCCCTTGCTTTTACGACTGCATTTATGGGAAACAGCCTCTCTTTTCGACCTACACCAGAGCATATCTGTGATTGTCGACGTACACCAGTGAGGGTCCGAATATACAAGAATGCAATGTTATATTCGATCTTTCACCGACGTATTTGGTGAATGTTGACATTATCCGGTGAAAGTCGACATTCTCCAATCTCGGTCTTTCACAGTAACATATATACTTTTGGCGCGGCCGATTGCAACCAAAAAGAGAGGTGCACAACTACATGTTACAGAAGTTCTGTCTTCGAAATTTTAATGTTCTGAGGCCTCTCGTTTTTTGAGTTAGGCAAGATACATGCATACATACTTACGTACAGACGTCACGAAAAAAAATCTGTTCTGAATTCATGTCAAATCCTTTTTGCAACCCGTTTTGTGAAAAAGGTCCTTTATTCTGTCGTTACGTATACATATCACGCAAAAATATCGTTAAATTGCATTCGATAGAGGTCAAAATGGATATTTGTGTTGAAATATGGTACCAGAAATGTTTCGCGATTACAATACTTCCTTTACTTCGTACAAGGAAGTAATAAATCTGAAACTTTAAATTCGGACGCGTTAGTGAAGCAAAAATACATTTTCAAAAAGCTTTTTATCTTCTTCCCCTTATGGTATCAAAGTAATCAATTGCTAATGCAAAACATATTTTAATTACGATGTGTCGTTAACTTGAAATTCAAGGTTTCCTTGAACCATAAAACACAAACTTCAATATGCTTGCTGAAGAATTAAATCCCAGTTCTGGCTCACGTTCAAGCTGCGGTTTTGGCAGAAGACCAGGAAGTATTATATATTGCATTAATATTCAGACTAAAAAATTAAGTAACGAATGAATTAATTAAAAACAATCTATCTTACGTTCGTGTCTTCGAGAAATTTTAACGAACGAGAGCTCCCTAGGCAAAGGATCGGAATGAAATTTATAGAAAAATTTTATAGAATAAGCATTTAAAATTCCATTAGCGAGTAATTACTGGACTTTAACTTAAAACATAAAACACTTTAAAGATTACGAATAAGAAATATTCATTTAGGGCGTAAACATTAATGATGTACACTCATGTCCATAAATTAAGGATAGGGCAAAATCAGGCAAAGGAAGAGTTAGAAGCAAAACAAATTTGACTTATTTGTAAAGCGTATTTATTTAACAAAAGGTAAAGAGCAAACAAAGATGCTATATGTTTCATAATATTAAAAAAATTAGCGATTTTTCCTCCCTGGAGCAAATTACAAAAAAAAACCTATTTACAAAAAAACAATATTACATGGTTTGTATGTTTGTTATTACATTCTATGTCTCCCAGACGATGCAATACAGTCCGTACAACGCCTAGGCATGCTGAGTATCAAATTATAGATCTGATCTTGGGGGATATTGCACCACTCAAAAAGCAATGCTGTCCGAAGTTCCGGTAGACGTGTAGGAGGAGGTTGACGGGCTGCAACTCGTCGGCCAAGCATGTCCCACGCGTGCTCTACTGGATTCGAGTCAGGTGAGAATGCTGGCCAGTCCGTACGGGTGATATCCTCCGATTGAAGGCATTCGCTTACGATGTTTGCACCGTGAGGACGGGGTTTGTCATCCATAAACACAAATTGTGCGCCCATAGTGCCCGGAAACAAACGTACATGTTGTTCCAGAATGACGTCCCGATACATTTGGCCTGTCATGGTTCCAATTTGAACATGCAGGTCAGTTCTGGAACCCAGAATAATTCCACCCCAAACGAGCACTCCTGCACCACCGTAACGGTGTCGTTCAATGATGTTTTCTTGGTGGTAACGGGTACCTGAAGCTCTCCATATGAAAGTCCGGCGAGAATCAGACTGCAAGCTAAACCTGGACTCGTCGGAAAACATCACACAAGCCCACTGTTGCGGTGTCCACAATGCATGCTCTCTACTCCAGGATAACCGCAGGCGACGGTGAGTTGCAGTAAGTGGAACGCATCTGACAGATCTACGAGCATATAGACCCATCTACCCTAAGCGTCTGTACACGGTGTGGCTTGAAATTGTCGTACCAGTGGCTGAAGAGAGCTGACGAGACAGGTCTGGGGCTGTGCTCCGCCTGTTTGTTTTGGCAGTAATTGCCAAATACCGGTCTTCATTCGGCATTGTAACTCTGGGGTGACCTGTGCTGTAACGTCTACGCACATTACCATCATCTTGGAATCGTTGACAAAGCCTGGAGATGACACTCTGGGCAATTCCAAATTGGTCTGATACTTCCAGTTGGGTACGCTCCCATTCCAGACGGCCGATAATGCTACCACGTAAAAAATCATCCAAATGCGTCCTTTGTGTCATAACCGGTTATTGCACTGAAATGCTTATAAAGCGCCTGCGAACAATTTTACTTCTTTGCCTGTATTCCTTATCTATCACTCTCTTACACTCTCGTCATTGTGACGTACCATCGGTGTCATCTGGTTACTTCCTGAAATTTGCATACGATTCTTGAAGATGTGTGTAGTGATTTTACAGGTGATATATTTATTTTAGAGTTCGATTTCCGCGTGACTCCGAATTATCCTTAATTTATGGACATGAGTGTAATTTATGGTTAAATGAAATCCAGGTTAAAATGAAATAGTAGAGAAAAGTTTTGCATTATTTGGTAAATGTTTATTTTGCGTTTTAAGTCACCTTTTAAGTATTAAGTAGATAAGAATTAGGAAGATAACCGGAAAATACCGACAAGTCTACCATCTTGTACCCAAGAATATTTGGCTTATTTTACAACGAATCTCTAAAGCAGGGATCCCCAACATTTTTGTCCCTAAGAGCATATCTTAGAATATCTGTTGCACGGCGGTCACTATTTACTTTTTCAAGCTGAATTTACAGTTAGATAGAGTTACTAACACATAAACATAATTTACAAAAATTATTTAATTCAAAAAATAAAACTTAACATAAAAAACTAGCGCTTTTATTCTTGTGCGAAATAATTATTAAGTAAGGCTTACAAAATGCAGAAAGTATAAAAATTCGTTATAAAAAATACAAATCTCATAAGGCCAAAGGTTCAGAATTGTTTGTCGCCCGAAGACTTCTGAAACATAACCGAAATCGGCTCCATTCGAATCACACACCACAGGTGAGACTCAGGATTGTAATATTCCATTTGTAGAGACGTAGCTTCATTTTTATACTGCCTGTTTAAAAGCTATCAATTGCTAATTTTTTATCGCCCAGATTGGCAACACTGCTCTCGAGATGAACCAGTCCATTTTATTTTAGATTTTAGGTATGGGAAATCAAGTAGGCGAACGCGTGAGGACAAAAAGAGATCAGCTATATTTCGCTTTGTGCTGGTACCTCTGTAGGATGCAATTTCTATTTCACTAAAAATGATAAAACTTCCACACAGAATTTTATAGAAAACTAAACCATTTTTATTTTGATCTCACGGCGGCGAGCACACGTTAAACGAATGGCGGGAGCCTTGGTGCCCGCGGGCATAAACTTGAGAAACCCTGCACTAGAGCACGAGTCTCCAACCTACGACCTTCGAGAAACAACAATGCGGCCCGCCAAAGGTTTTTAAATACTTTTAGTCCAAAAGGACTTTGTCCCTGAAGGACTATTGTTTTCGTTTTGATATTTTGCGTCGGAAACATTAAAAGTCTGTATCACTTTTCAAATTTTGCCACAAAATATTGCAGCCCTGTATTATAATTAAAGAAATTAAATAATGAAGAATGTGCACAAATGTATGTATGTTTCTCGCATTGTGATAAAACGACGGTACCTAAAGCCATCCAATTTTGAATGCCGTAATCCTGCTGCGAATATAGGCATCTAGAAGCCCAAATTTGAAATTTGGAATTTGTTTTATGAATGATTTCCTATTTTGTAAAACTTTAACGAATTTTTGATGAACAAACTCGAGGATTTCGAAGCGGGCAATGGCAACGTTGTACAGAAAAAAACATTTTTATCTGCAGCGCGTGAGACTGTGTGTAGGAAATTCTAAAGTTAAGCTCAGTTTCAAATTATTTCGCGATATTATTCTTTAACTGAATTTCATGGTTTAAATGCGAAGAACATGATATTCAATAAATAAAAGTAACATACAAAATGTTTAAAAAAGCGCCCCTTTGGACGTAATTTAAAATCTGAAACCTTTCAGATTTTATTTTATTATTTTATAAAATTTAAAATGAGCAAGGTATACATTAACTATGTTATATAACAACTAATGTATAAACACATTGCCTCTGATGCACGTTCTGCATAAAGTATATTCGAAGCATTATGCAAATAAATTCTAAATTAACAATGAGTGGAACACTCTATTAAAAATTTGTCATTTTTAGAAGAATAAAGGTTTTGTGTGTTTTCTTTACCTACTTTCATAATAATATTATTGCAGGTTTGTTCAGAGAAATTTCCAACCATGAATTCGTTCCGTATATGTTGTAATTAATTTTAATTTTGAAGATTCCATCTCCCAAAAAATGCTGTTCGAGAATATGAAATACCTATGAATAAAAATCTGCACCTGATCAAAATGTAAACCTAATGCGCTGATAAATCGCTACGACGAATAAAAGTAGTTTCACTTAAAAATACAGTTCTTTTGCAAACCATATACTGGGACAAGAATATTTTTGCAAATAAAGTTTTAAGAAATTTATGTTAGGTGAAAGTGCATAAAGGTATAAAAATATCTTTTCTTGTTATCATTGATTTAATCACATGTTTAAAAACTATTCAACCTAATTATATCACTATGGTATGATGAACTAACTAGTTATCAGCTCTCGAAGCTTCGTCAAAGAGGCCCGCGTTTGGAGACCCCTGTACTAGAAGGTCGAACCTTAATCTTAGCGTGAGTTGGACCTACATCGAAACAGTAGTTCGGCTCACCTTTGTTAAGAGAAACAACACTGCTGTGGCCACAAGGCCGACCGAAAGGACACTGAAGTACCAGTCTTCCACAAGCGATGACAGAATATACTTTGTCGTTCTTTCCTTTAAAATATGGGTAGGAAATTTATAATACTCCGTAACAAATTCTGAAATTCGGTATTTTGTCATATACGGTAAGATGCCAAATAGGAATGCTATATTATCATTGTCATGCATTTCTGCCAATGCTTGCACAATACTTCAAGCATTTCTTGAAATTATCCCTTTCATTAATATATGATAACGTGGACAGCATGAGGAGTTAGGAAGCAGAAAATCCTGTAAACGTCATTTTGTAGAACTTCGAAATACAAATATTAGACTTCTGAAAAATCAAACGATATAACTGTTAGACTACAACAACACAGAAAAGTATGTCCTAATGTTTTAAAATATGATGACGCTTGGAATTTAAACACTTTAAATTAATTGTCATTTCACTGTCAATAACTTCTGTTACGTCTCGTATAATTGTTCAAAACATTTCATTCTTGTTGCTGATCTCGTCCGCAGTAACCTTCAAAACTGCGCTTGACGCCTTCAAAATACTCCTTTTACAATCTTTACAAACCATTACATAACAAAGAATGTCTCGCCAGTAAAATTTTAAAGAAATATTTTGAACAATTGCATAAGCACTGGCAGACTTGTCTTTTATAATATAATAAAGTGTCATGCCATGTCTTCTTGAAGGTACCACATATGATAATGCAGACCAATAGTATGCTTAAAACCATTCCACAAAATTGTATTAGAGTTGTTAGTAGAAATCATTTTGAAAAAATATTTCGTGAATATTTTCCCCGAAACATCATAAAATATTCGTAAAAAGTATTTCGTAAAAGGCTTTCGAGAAAACAAGTGAAAGCATTAAGAAGCTAAACTTTTCAATCATTACCAAAGCATCATCTTACCTTCTGCGGCGATTGGCAGCAGCAAGGCGACGCTAGTGCGTTCCAAACAGCTGACATCCGCTAAAGGGGGCAACACCGTACGAATAGCCGCCCTTGGAATCCAGGACATTGAGGGCTTCACAGGGCTGCTTCCCGCATGGCACACAACTCATACACTGAAGAATCGAAAACACCGGAGGCTTTTGATTATTGTCCTATTCTACAGAAATTCTGCGCTCGAACTCACAAGTACAGGACACGAAGAATGGCTTGAAAGCCTCTTAGATTGTCAGATATGTCACTAACTCTGTGCAGGATAAGAGCCATTCTATCAGTTGCCGTTTTCGTCAATTACTTCAGTCTAAGGGAGAAAGAAAATAATAAAATTTAGAACCACTTATGATAACACAAATTAATTAATTTAGTTATCACGAAATTAGGAATCAAGCAGTAACATGCCATTAATGTTAAAGGTGAAATGCTTTCGTAATTACTTATTTTCGTAAGGATTTATTTTATTCTTACCAATTATTTTTAACTTTCCTTTCCTTTCCTTATTTCAGTTTCCTGCCGGAATGTAAATTTGTTATGACGAAAATGCAAATTCTAAACGTGTTTCAGAAGCAGTATTTGAGCTGCCTTTCAAGAGTTCAAAAGACTAGTAGCGGACTTAGTTCCGAGTTTATGCTGCGCCTTTGAAATTAGCTCTCTAGCCAGTATTAAAGACCTTTCAGTTTATACTCATACTTTATAGGCTCGGCTTTGCTGTGTGCAACCAATTTAACATTTCGTTAAGCTAAGGAGCCCGTCGTCAGCCCTCTAAATTTAATGTGCATTTTACATTCTTATTTTGCTGTTAATTTAGTTAGCCACAAGTGATGGTGAATTGTGAACAAACACCAAGTGCGTGCGTCTGTTTAATTTAGTTTAAATAAAAAAGTTATTTAAAAGCTTCTTTTGCAGTATTTATTCTTCAAAGACATGGTGAGTATTCGTTACTTCATCTTCTACGTAGAGTCCACGTTGTATGCTACCAAAAACAACACGGAAACTCTATAACTTCTCATTCCTGATTTGCGTTTTTTAAACAGGAAGCGGCTTATGTTTATACTGCTAGTCTTTCAGGTAGAAAATAATTCGCTCTTCTGTCTGAAAATTTTAGAGACAAGCGAAAACACGTTTGAGACAGTACAGTGGATATCTGAGGGCAAAACATTGCACCATTGCAGAATTAGAGATATACCGTCCTTCGTAAAGACACATCTCGATTTAATTTCATTTTTGCAAGGCTAGCCTTGCTTAAAAGTACACCTTGCATTTGTTATGAGCTAATTATGATTAAAGACGTCTGTAACATTTCACGTTAGTTACACATTTTTCTCAAAGGTTTTATGTGTCTCATAATATATTAAATTCTTTCCAGAAGAAAGCAATACTCCAAACCAATTTAAAAAAATCATGTTCAAGAATTTCGGTAAAAACATGCAGATGTATTAGGACTGATAAAGAAATGCTCTTTAGAAAGCATGACATGTTACGTGCAGGTAATGAGATGATTAGGGCGAAACGAATTTTCTTCCTAAGCACATGCCACTATTTTTTTCAGCAAGATATAAAACTGGACGCAAATATTATTATTATTTTTCACAAGCTATTAACCCTTTGAAAGCCAAACCGCCCGAAATGGCCGAGATTCCGATGTTGTAGCAGATGCAGTTTTCTTAAATGCATTGTATCAGTTTATTCCAGACAGCTTTTCATAAAAATCTAATGGAAGCTTCTTTGTTAGGAAGTAGAAAGGATGTCATTTGAAATCCTCGTAGTGTTTGTGCGTTAATGGACGGGGAGAGCAGGAAACGGACGAGACGTGTAATGGACGGGGACGGCCGTTTCGTTACTTTAAGCACACAGGTTGGCGAAGGCATCAATTTTCTAAGAATTAACAGCTAGTTTGGGTATAGGAAACAAGAAATCAGCTAAAACGTCTTTAGATGACAACATGTTAATTTGAAATCGAAACGCCGAAATTAAATAATGAGGTAAGTCGCAGAAGACATTAAAATAGAGTGGAAAACATGATACATTCACTCCGACTTCCCCGGTTTTCGAACTCCGGATATTCCAATTGCTAATTTGAAGAGTTATCATCTGTACCACGAAAACAAGCAATGAGAAATTCGGCAATTTTTTATGTACTTCCCTATTTAAAGGGCGACTGAGGAGAGACAAGACATCCAGTCGACCAATTTCAGGTCCTGAAGATTTATTGCCGAAAATATTTAGTTCATGCAAGCCATAAAGACCTTACTTTTTTGACGACAGACAAGTAAAAAATCGACTTTGGACATCACTGAAATTGCAGGATGTGCGACCAGTTACACTACGACGGCTCACAAGCGAAGATTCCCTATTAAGTAATTAGAATATTTTGTTCGAATTGCTGGCATCTTCGAACTATTTGAGTACAGTTCTTTTCTAGTGTACCAGAAACACTATTAAAATGCATTAATTACTCTTAGTTAATTATAGCAAAATGAGCAATGAGCAATTGAATGAGCTGAAAATGAGCAATGCCTCAAGGGCACTCGAATGCCTCAAGGGGACCTGGATCTCTCGAATACGCGCCGAGTGGGCTACCGTTACACCACGAAGGAATGTAGAAAGGAGGGAGAAAGTACATTATATATTCGGTTATAAATCTGACTGTCTTCTCTTGACATGTTTCATGACATGACACGTCGTATCAAGACATAACATTTAAATCTACAATAATTTTGAATCATTTCACGAAAATCTCAAGGAAAAAAAAACAAGCTAAATCAGATATAATTAAAAACGTTATATTATAAAATGTTAGCGTATTAGCATTGCGTTCGATGAAAATACTGTCATACAGAGGCTGTTCGCAGATTTTTTAGACGATGTATATTGTATTCACAAAACTAAATTACATAAAATTCTTGTGTTTTAAAAGTTCTATTTGATAACCTTTATTCTGAACTATCTTTCGACACCGCAATTTCCAGGATAATAATGCCTTTTGAAGTGTCAGAAGAGGTATTCTATCCCATTCCTCCCGAACAGCTTTCCAGACTCCTGTTAGGGTTTTGGGACAACGTTCGGATAATGCAGTTTTTAAAAGTCCGAAAGCAGAAAAATCCATAGGTGACACATCGGGAGATTTAGTAGGGACATCAGTGAAGGGTATGGCCTGGATACCAGTTTTTTGTTACATTTCTTTTAGGAAATTTACGGTGGATTTTGATGTGTGACTGCTAGCTTTCTCCTGGTGGAGTCTCACAGATGGATGGCACTGTGGGTAAAGCGATGGTATTTCGTTCAGACAAATTGGCGATAAAATATGTTCCTGATAGTATTTGGAGTTAATTTTGACATTTTTTTGCACTCTCTTTATTTTTAACTTGCCATTATAAGAAAAATCGTCAACAATCATGAATCCCTTAGAAAAACTTTCTTTCGATTCTTTGAACCATGTACTTAAATTTTTTTCTCCCTTTTATGATAATAAATGGTTCTTTTTTTGTTACAGTCATTTAAATACACCCACGCTTCATCTATTGTGACAATTGTTTTCCATTTTTCGTTGGATAAGTGTTTCTCATATAGAATTCTGCAGCGTGTCCCGCGTCGAGCTATGTGCTTCGGAAGAAGACGATGCACATTGCTTTTTTTCGCTTTCTCAAGGTTTAAATCAACGTTTATCATTTTGTTTACATTGCACACCGAGCATTTTAATGATTTTGCAACTGTCCTTTGACTTGGGGGATTTTCCTTTAACATTAAACAACGTACCTTTGCAATAGTCAAAGATGTCCGTTTTTTCCTTGGATACTTCTTTGGAATTTTTGCCCCATTAGAGGCTCCAATTTGACGTTTTTTTTTTTTCCTTTTTTGTTGATGATATTACCTATCGACGCTTTAGATATCACACAACTATGACTCTCAGATCGTTTTTGGATAACGGAGTATGCATATTTCTCTTCGGAAAGAGCGTAAATGTAGCCTTCGAAGCACTGGTTTGTTAAATTCGCGATTTTGAATAAAAACAAATTTTTCAAGCCAGAGACGGTAAATTTGACTTTTAAAAACATAGTACAATTGCAATTACTTCTTTTGCAGCAAACGAGATTTTTATTACCGCTTACCAAAATCGTGTAAAAAATGTGCGAACAGCCTCTGTATTATCATTATTGAATTCTGTAATATTATCAAATTTCCAACACAGTAGTTGTTTCTATATTTCATAATTTCAAAGTTTCATTTGCCTGGCTAGCAATTATGGAAGCTGGAGGTGAAATTATTGTAAACTGCATAAATTTTCAGATTCCATCACACGTCAGAATTGTAACTCAGTTATTTTTAAAAGGGATTTTTATAAATTAAGCTGGAAGTTAACAAGCGACATTTAATTATTAAAAGCTACAACAGAGAATAAAACTTTAGCTTTTTATAGCCTTGTACTGAAACGCTTCAAGTAACGATTCCTATTTAGTCACCGCGAGTAAATAAAAAAATCGGAAATGTGTGGTTCAACTGACGAAGAAAAATACGATAATTTTCATTAACACGTATCCACCATTCGGTGATGTCAAATCCATGAAAAATTGGAAAAACATTTTGCCGTTAACTGATTGGTGACAAATGCTTTCAGCTCTCTTTCGAAAAAGCTTGGTTATGCAGAAAAGACCATCAGTTTTCTTTTTAAAAGAAACATTTGAATCGTAACGGCTTGAAAAGACGGCTTTTACAAAGCCATATTTTTGCTACCTTTTCCCATGAATAAATTTAATTTTATTAGTGCTAATATTTTCATTATTTAAATGAGCAGAGAATACAGATATTCGCGCGAACGTAATACGATACAGAGCACAATGTCAGAAAGAACTTATACAGAAGATTAAGGACTCACAAAGATGCTTCTTTTAAGTGCCGATTTTATTAGGAATTCACTCCGTAAAATAAAGTGATTACAGACCGAATTCATAATTCAGAATGCATTTAATTTATCATTTTAATACTTGCGTATTTTAAAACTAGTAATTACATACGCGAAAGCGTTTGCTTACTTGTTTGAACTATCTACATTACTTGTCAAAGAGCGAAATCCTACAGTTGTCGACACTATAAAAGATCTTGATGTAGAAAATGGGTAACATTTCTAGTCGATTGAGAGTGACATTTGTGGCATTCTCCCTTTCGATTCTCAGTAAAGTTTTATATCCTTCCGCAAACTGTCATTAAAGTTCAAGGAAGTATAACAAATGTTATTAAATGTTTCGAAACATACGTTCACTTAATGTCTTCGAAAAACTAACAACAATATTTGTTAAAAAATCCGACACTGTACGATATATTGATTAATTTTATCTTAGTTTCTCGAGCCTTATTTAAAATTTATTACTTCCGTGCCAAGAACCTAGTATTACCTGCAAAGTAACTCTGTAACTAAAATGACATTAAGTAACAGAGGCTGTTCGCACATTTTTTAGACGATGTATATTGTATTCACAAAACTAAATTACATAAAATTCTTGTATTTCAAATGTTCTATTTGACATTCATTATTCTGAACTATATTTCGACACCGCAATTTCCAGAATAATAATGCCTTTTGAAGTGTCTGGAGAGGTATTCTATCCCATGCCTCCCGAACAGCTTTCAAGAGTCCTGTTAGGGTTTTGGGACAACTTTTGGATAATGCAGTTTTTAAAAGTCCGAAAGCACAAAAATCCATAGTTGACACATCGGGAGATTTAGTAGAGATATCAGTGAAGAATATCGCCTTGATACCAGATTTGTTCCATTTCGTTTAGGAAATTTACAGTGGATTTTGATGTGTGACTGCTAGCTTTGTCCCGAGGGAGTCTCACAGATGGATGGCACTGTGGGTAAAGCGATGGTATTTCATTCAGAAACATTGGCGATAAAATATGTTCCTGATAGTATTTGGAGTTAATCTTGACCTTTTTTTGCACTCTCTTTATTTTTAACTTGCCATTATAAGAAAAACCAGAAGCAATCATGTATCCCTTAGAAAAACTTTCTTTCGATTCTTTGAACCATGTACTTAAATTTTTTTTTCGATTCTTTGAACCATGTACTTAAATTTTTTTCTCCTCTTTTATGATACTAAATGGCTCTTTTTTTCTTACAGTCATTTAAATACACCCATGTTTTAACTACTGCGATAACTGTTTTCCATTTTTCTTTGGATAAGTGTTTCTCATATAAAATTCTGCAGCGTGTCCTGCGTTGAGCTATATGCTTTGGAAGAAGACGATGCACGTTGCGTTTTTTCGCTTTCTTAAGATTTAAATCAACGTTTATCATTTTGTTCACGGTGGACACCGAGCATTTTAACGATTTTGCAACTGTCCTTTCATTAGGGGGATTTTCTTTCAACATTAAAGAACGTACCTTTGCAATAATCGAAGATGTCCGTTTTTTCCTGTTTGGAATTTTTGTCCCACTTAAGGCTCCAATTTGACGTTTTTTTCCTTTCTTGTCGATGATATTACCTATCGACGCTTTAGATATCACAAAACCATGACTCTCGCATCGTTTTTGGATAACGGAGTATGCATATTTCTCTTCGGAAAGAGCGTTAATGTAGCCTTCGAACCACTGCTTTCTTAAACTCGCCATTTTGAATAAAAACAAAACTTTCCAGCCACAGAAGATAATTTTAACTTTTAAAAACATAGTACAATTACAATTACTTCTTTTGCAGCAAGCGATTTTTTATTATCGCTTACTAAAATTGTCTAAAAAATGTGCGAACAACCTCTGTATTACATTTTACACAATTCTTGGAGGAAGAAATAATTATATATACTGAGTACACAGAAAAGTCCCTAACTTGAAAATTTTTGCCAAAGGAGAGAGCTACAGCTACACAAGTGAAGTAATGATGTAGTAAAGAGGATGCGTGCGATCTAATGTAAACGACGGCAGCGCCTTTCGTGGCGAAATTTGGAAGACAGGCACAGCAAATCATAAACGAAAAACGGTTCAGGTTGTAGTGCAGCGGACACCCATTGTATAACCATTGGTAACGTGAGTATTGTTCAACTGCACTATCTGTCTTTACTGAACATTATTATTTTTTTTTGAAGAATTTTGACATATTTACAATTTTTACACACGGTTGCAATGTATTTGTGATATATATATAGTACGTTTCATACTCAAATACATAATGGTAAATATAGAACATAATGGTAAATACAAGACATAAAGGTATATAAGGTATATAACATATTGTTGTGGGCGTATGGGTTCGTAATGGATTGAATGCACAAGCCGTTAAAAAGTAATTAAAATTTATTTTTTCCACAAGAAATAAAACAAAATGCTGAAATATTTCCTTAGAAATATTCGTAAAATATAACAATATCTCACAGCAGTTATATACAGAACCCCTAAAACGCTAAACAGAATTCAATTCAAAGTACAAAGAAGTTAATTCGATCTGACAGCTAATTCGCTACAATCATTAGCATCACTAAGTAAACAACAGTTCGCTTAAAACAACAGCCACTGAATGGAGGTGTTTTCCTACAGCTTTTATAAGCTTTTTAATCATTCACGAGATCATTCTGGTATTTTCTCGGTTTTTCCGGATATCAAAAACAGTTATGAGATATCTTTTTATTAAATATTAAATGCACGCCCTCTTCTATTTTTACTTCTTCGGCGCAGCTTTCTCTTCAATTTCCTCACGTGCTGCAGTGCACAGGAAAATAAAACAATTTTAATGACAATTCTATTAAAGTAGCTAAATGGGTAGCTCTCACAATGGGTTCTAGGACTTCATCTCAATACCGGACAACCGTCAAAGAACCCCGTTTAAAGAAGTGCAGGTCGGTGCGGTATCCTAATGATCCCTGCCCACACCATGATGCCTCCGCCTCGGAATGCGTGATGTTCGGTGATGTTTTGGGACTGATTGCGGGTTCGTTGTTCACGCCATATCCTTATACGCTTGTCATCTGGCTCCAGAGCAAATCTTGACTCATCAGTAATGATGACATTGTCCCAGTCAGACACATGGCAATTGACATGTCCCCAGGCACCACTGTAATCGTGTCCCTCTTGACTGGACGGATAGAGGAACACAAATTCGAGGTATACCCGGGAGTACAGTCCACTCATATGTAATCTTCGGCGTACAGTAGCTGCAGATATCGCCTTAACAATGCACGCTGTAACCATAGATGTCACACGTGTAGAGGTCGCTCTGCGAATCCGCTTTGCTACAATAGCAGTATATCAATCTTTCGGGGGAATGTAACCCCTGGGCGACCGGCTACGTGCCTTCGGACAACTGTCTGTGTGGTTAGAAATTGTTTCCATAAACGTGAAATTACAAAATGATGAACGCCGAAGAAAAGAGCAACATCTGTGATCGATTGTCTTGCTTCAATGCGCCCCACAGTACGCCAGCGCTCAGAATCTTCCATTCGCTTTCTGGAAACCATAGAAACACGTATGTTTGGAAAACAAATTGTATGAAAGTTTTAAACACCTTCTATTAGCACTTACAATCAATTTCTGTAACCCTTCATAAAGCTGGCATCTTATAAAACTGCCTTTTTTTGCATATTTCTTGATATGAAAGCGCGATTGGCTGTTACCTAACATATTTGCATACTTTCACCTATCTCTGCAGCGAATTGCGTCCTGTTCAATAATGATTGACTTCCGGAAATTAGCATTTTCCCCGCCGTGCTTAACTTTTGGAAGTGAAGGTATTATGGATTTGATATTTTGTAAAACTTAACAAATTACTGATTAACAATTTGGAGGGTTTCAAAGCGGGCAATGGCAACGTTCTACAAAAAAATTATAGCGCGTGAGACTATGTATCGGAATTTTAAAGATATGCTCGTTTTAAAATTATTTTGCGATATTGCTCTTGAACTGTATTTTATGGTTAAGTGGGAAGAATATGATATTTAATAAATAAAGCTAACACATAAAATGTAAAAAAAACGCTCCTTTGGACGTAATTTAAAATCTGAAAATTTTCAGATTTTTTTTAAAAATTAGATTGTGTATTTAAAGGGGCATTTCATGTAGAACAAAATGAAAGCTGTCTCACTTAAATATATTTTTTTTTCCTGCAGTGTTTGTGCTCGTGTGATGTTTCCAAATTCTATTGGCATAAGTACGTATTTTTATTCAATAAAAAGGTACGTATTTCTCAATACCTATGTCTACTCCTTTCAAATGTTTATACAAAACGGAGGGCATAGATTTCGGACATCTCTGGGTGTACAGGTGACAGTTTATCTTAGCCATGTGAACCAAAAGTCGTTCGTACTAATTATTTGATGCTCTTAAAACTTTCTGTTTTGAATATTTTGCTCTGTCTCTTTTCTTGAAAATTTTGCTTTTATGATTTGTAATGCCTGTTTTCCCAATTTCGCCACGAGGAGCGCTTTTGTCGTTTGCATTGCGGTCACCGGTAGCAAGAATTTCAGGTTAAAGGAACTTTCTTATGCACCTTGTATATTGATTCATAAAAATTCAAATTAAAAAAAACAAGAGTCTGAAAGCTTTAAGATTTTATATTACGCCCAAAGGGGCGTTTTTTTAACGCTTTGAGTGCTACTTTTATTTATTAAATTTCATGTTATTCGCACGTAAACATAAAATTCAATTCAACATTACTATCTCATGAGCATATCTTTAAAAGTTTCCATACACAGTCTCGCTCACTGGGAATGATTTTTTTTCCGTACAGTATCGCCGTTGTTCGCTTTGAAATTATTGAGTTTGTTAATCAAAAATTTGTTAAAGTGTTACAAAATATGAAATCGATAATAAAACAAATTTCAAATTCGTGCTTCCAGATGCCCATATTCGTTGGAAGGTTACATTATTCAAAATTTGATGGCTGTAGGTACCGTTGCTTTATCACAATGCGAGAAACGTACATATATTTGTGCAGATTCTTCATTATTTAATTTCTTTAAATATAACACAGGGCTCTAATATTTGGTGGCAACAATTTGATAAGTGAAGCGACAATTATAGTGAACCAACGCAAAATGCCAAAATGAAATTAATAGCCCTTCTGGGCTAATAATCAAATACAAGAAATATTTTTTCATATTTATTCTAAGGGAATGAAGATACTCCTTAGTGCACGTGTGTGCTCCTTAGTCACTCCTTAGTGATAATCAATATCTGAAAAAGAAAAGAAAATCCACTGACAGAGATGGATGATTCCTTATAAAAACATCATAAGTTTTTCTCTCAAAAGCGCTTTAGTTTAATGTGCTATGTGTGAAATAGATTGACAAAGATCGATGTTTTCTTTCAAAAGCTCCTACCTTAATTGCGAGATTGAAACAAATATTTTTTTTAATAGAAATAAATACTTTCTAAAGCAAGCAAATGTTTTAAAAATAAAAATGTTTGAGAAGTAAAAATGTAAATTACGTACAATGGAAGCATTCATAATAGAACCAGTAAAAGATATTAATTTTTTTTATCCTGTTTAGGCGGATTTTCCACGAGAATATACAAGCGGCTTTCTTCTAAAAGAAATTACTTACATGATAAGCACTTTCCACAACGACAAAGAAGCTGTTTCGAATGAATCCTGCGTAAAATCGTCTACTGATATTCCAAATTATAATACTACAATGCTTACAAAATGAACGCTCTGTCAGAAAACAATACGTTTCTTTAATATATTTTAATATCCTTTTTTTGACCAAATGCTTATGTGTAAAATGTTTGCTGAATATACTGCAGTTGCCATGCATAAAGCAAACAACATTATCTTCGATCTGCTTAATCGTTAGTAAATATTATGCACCTGGGAAATCTACAAGTGCATTTTAAACTGATGATCGCAAACGAAAAGGTTATTATTATTTTTTATTTTTTTAACCAATGGCGGGCCCTCAGCCGACTTCGGCTTGGCCATTTCTAAGGCCAGAATTAGTGGTCACTTAATTATGGAGGCACATAATAGGTAGGCCACCTGTGCCTCATATGAAGAGACGCAGTTACAACCGTGCCTTCTGAAGGATTCGAACCCGGGTGCTTTGGTATCGTAGCCGGCTCCCCTAACCACTCAACCGTCTGAGCGGCTGAGAAAGAAAATGTTTGAAGCCTACATTTATAGAAACCGGCACTGTTTTAAGCAGAAAACTGAGCGCGATTGTTCAAAACAATTAGTGAATATTAGGATTTTGGATAAAAGCTGTAGATGAGGAAATGTTTTGGACACTGATAAATGATGTGATAGGTGTTGTAATATATAAAAGAAGCAACGAACAAGTATTGATTGAGATTTTATCGGCAATAATTGTCTCAAAAAAAAAAAGGCAAATTTGCACAATTTGTGCAGGAAAAAAAAGGGATTCCTCACACACAAACGAGTTTCAATAAGGCGCGTGATTTCTCCCGACTGAAAGTAATGTCACACACCTACAAGGCATGGAATCGATGAGGTTATCAGTGAGAGAATGTGGTATTCTTTTCCACTCTTCTAGAAGAGAGCTTTCAAAGTACTAATTTCTTTCGGAAGGTGATAAGCGACTAGCAGCCCTTTTCCCTAAAAAGTCTCAAAAATGTTCTCCTTGTTATGTTCATATTGGAAAATGCTAACTAATCCAATCGAGTGATTCCTTCGTCGAAAAGGAAACTGTTCACTAGCTGAGCGCGATGTAGCCTGAGTTATCATCCACGAGAATAAACTTGTAGAGACATTAGGTATTTTTTTTGGAACAGGAGACATGAAAAATATGCAATTCCTTCGCCGGGAATCGAACCACGGACCTCTGAAATCCCGGCTCAGTGTGCTAACCATTACACCACGAAGGCACGCTAAGAATGTGGGAGATATACCTTATATACTCCCCTTTTTAAAGGGCGACTAGGGTTTTAGGGGACCTAGTCGCCAAATCCTGGGTGTGGAGAGTCATCATCCACAACCCTTTTAGTTCGGGCGCCAGTGTAGAGACATTAGGTATTTTTTTTGGAACAGGAGACATGAAAAATATGCAATTCCTTCGCCGGGAATCGAACCACGGACCTCTGAAATACCGGCTCAGTGTGCTAACCATTACACCACGAAGGCACGCTAAGAATGTGGGAGATATACCTTATAAACTCATCTCCAATTTCTGCGACTTAAAGGACTACAGTCGTTCTGAGGATCTCAACCCTATATCGCTGAGCCGTTAGTGTTCCATACGTGGTAATATGCAAATAGTTGCAGACATTGCAACGACCATCACTCCGCCAAATCGAACACTTTTATACACAAATGCAGGAGCATTCCTTGTACCAGGTTCTCTCTAGATGAGAATTCGCCTATTGTCAGGCTGTACACTAAAGCGGGACTCCTATAGTCAGACTAAAGCGGGACGCCTATTGTCAAACTGTACACTAAAGCGGGACTCTTATAGTCAAACTAAATCGGGATGCCTATTGTCAGACTGTACACTAAAGCGGACTAGACTAATGAAGGCGCTTTGTAGTGAGAGCACTTTGCTCCACTCATATTGTCCCCATTTGAGATGCTCCTGTGTCCACACACTACGTGCACCATTGTGGTCCTGTGTCCACGAAACACAAACCATAGATCTGCGAAAATATGAACCCACAGGGTGGAGTACTTGGTTTTAAACAGTTTGAGTCGTAATTCTGGTACTAGTAGCCATTTGAAGGTGCGGAATTTGCAAGAAGCGAAATTTACAGTGCGGTTTCGTCTGGCTTATTAGTACTAAACACCGATCCTCATTTTGTGTTATTTAAGGTGCACGACCTTGTCTAGATCTTCGCGAACATTTACAGTTTCCCAGAGCCGATTCCATAGTCTGGAGATCATAGTTAAGAAAATCGTAATATTTCCGCTACAACGCAATGGGTTTGAACCGCCTCTAAACGACCGATGAACCTTTAGGCTACAGAATAAACTAAGTAATCTTGCTGAGACATTGTATTCACTGTTACACTACTAAAAAACATTCAACGCGTGTGAGTTGTTTTTAATCTTCTCCTATAAAAGACGTGCTGCAGATCGTTTTTCACTCGTTACCTAAAACGCGTAGTTCCCGACGTCACAGACAAAACTTGCGTATTATCAACTTTGCAAACGTTGTAATTTTCTTTTTTATCCTCTTTTATTTCAATTTTCTTCAAACATGTATCAATTATATGTTTATTTCCTACGGAGCTTACAATATCCTCTAACTATTTTGAGCAGCGTATGTGATTATGGAGTCAGCTTAGATATGTTGTAAGATCGCCATTCGTAAGTCCTGAAGACCTTACTAGACAGGTTAGCGGATTATCGCTACGTCTTATGAAATCGTCTCAATTGGGCGTTCCTTTTCCCTACGCGTGGAAGAAAAGTTAAAAGGAGAAGTAACATACAGCTAAATTCAAAAAATTTTTATAAATAGTAATACATATAAGAAACTAGGCAACAAATACTGCAAAACTGCCTCATGACTCACAAAATTTTTTTTTTTAAAACGTAAAGAAATTTAGAGATCTAATCACGCGTAGGGAAAAGGAACGCCCAATTGAGACGATTTCAATTAGCATTAAATGATTTGATAGATTCCTTAAATTATTTTACGCGTTTTTGTCTCAATTGGTCGTTTGTTAATACGCGTGGAGGTGATATTTCAATGGAAGTTGCAAAGTACTCTTCCCCTGAAGATGCTGCTATGTGACTCTCAATGGAATATTACCATTTTAATCTTTATGTACCTCTCCCATTTTTCTTGCAACTTCTGCTTTTCTCAATTTAAAAAAAAATAAATTTTTGGTCTCATATAATATTTTTCTTTTTAGTAATGTTTTATTGTTAATAATGTAGTTTTGATTATGTTTAAAATGTAACTTTTGGCATTACCGTGCTTTTACGAATAGGATTTGATAGGTTTCGGGTGTGCTGTGGCTTCTGCATTCTTGCTTGTTAATTATAGTGTAATAAAAAATTTGTAGCTAGACGCGCAGGTTTTAAAAGCTTGAAATACTATCGTTCAAGTTTTAACTTTCTAAAGAGATTGCAACATTACAGATTACAACATATGTATATTTACTTATATACTTTTAGTGCAGCCGATAGCAACCAAAATGCGAGGTGCACGTCCACATGTTATAGCAGTCCTATGTACAAAATTTCAACGTCCTGAGGCTACTTGATTTTGAGTTATGCGAGATATATGCATACATACGTACGTACGTACGTACGCACAGACGCCACCGAAAAATCTCTTCAGAATCCATTTCAAATCGGTTTTATAATTTTTTGGGAGGACGAGAGTCGTTTATTCTGGTCTTACGTACGAATGTCGCTCAAAACATGGTTAAATGGTATTCGACAGCGATCAAAATAGATATTTTCGTTTAAACATGATACTCGAAATTTTTCGCGATTACAATAACTCCTTTTTACTTCATGCAAAGAAGTAAAAAGAGACTCATTTATATTTCATCTGTGCATCCACTATTTACGTATGCTTCACCGCCTTGCACTACTGTAACCAAAAAGAACCTGGTCAAACTCCAAGAAATGCAAAGTAAATATTTGCGCTTCATTACTGACGCCCAATCAAAGATTGTACGAAACCTATCAATATTTAAACTATTGATTAGTTTCTAAACAAAATCAATAGAAATTTCTATAAAAGTCTACTATTTGTAACCGTCTCACGAATTTTAACTTATTTCAATACGAAACTCTACAACAGGACAAAGAATTACGACCTTATCCTGCACATTTCTTAAGAGATTTAAATTCTGCGACTTAAGCTCTGTACATAAACTCCTGTACCTCTATCTACTGGACATAGTTATTTTCAGGCCTCTATTTGAATTTTTTGTTTATATTTTGTGTATCCATTTTTATCTATACTATCACTTTAATGTCATATTCCAATTCATTAGGAAATGTTCTCCTGTTTTCCACATTTGTTATGTTTTCTCTTCCGGAAATGTGACATGATGCGTTTTTAGTGAAGTGCCTTTAGGGAAACATTTTTATTCAGCTGGACGCATTTCGAAATTCGCAATTTCGCGGCCACAACCGTTATCGATTGTTCTCAGGCTTTAGTTAAAAGCTGACTAAATATGCACCTTTAGTAGCAATTGAAAGTGTTATGTACTTTCTGTACTCTGTCATACTCAGAAGAGCTGCATGAGTACTTCTGTAGAAAGTTTTAGATTTTTAAATTGTTTCTTTTGGATATATAAATTTTTCCAAGCTAATATTGGTTCTGCTTGCATTTAATCCATTACTTTGGATTATACGAGGCACGTCCAGAAAGTAAGTTCCGTTTCAATTTATCTCCGCTGCAGCTCTGCGATCGCAGTTCCGCACATGCGCAGTAGACGCTCTGTATCAAGGAGAAGAAACGCGCGCCATTTGGAGATCGCTGTCAGTCACGTACGCTTTGTTGTGCTTGTTTACAATGTCGGTGTTGATTGAAAATCCCGCCGCTTGTGAAATCAGATCTGTGATTCGTTTTCTGAATGCGAGGAAAGTGAAACCTAGTGAAATTTATCGGCAAATTTGCGATGTTTACGGACCAAAAGCGATGAGTGATTCAATGGTGAGAAGATGGGTCCGAAAGTTCAATGACGGACGTAGTGATGCGCACGATGAAGAACGAAGTGGGCGTCCATCTTTGGTTACAGAAGAACTGGTTCACGCGATTGATGACAAGATCCATGAAAACCGAAGGTTTACAATTAGTGCTCTCGCTATGGAATTTCCCCAAATTTCACGATCACTAATGCATGAAATTGTTACCGAAAAACTGAAATTTCGTAAACTTTGCTCACGTTGGGTACCAAAGATTCTTACTGAGCAACACAAAACAAAACGGATGGGTAGTGCACTTCAGTTTTTGACCCGTTATGCTGAAAGCGGTGAAGAATTTCTGACACAGATAGTCACAGGAGATGAAACTTGGGTTTCTTACGACACCCCTGAAAGTAAGCGGCAATCAATGGAATGGAGGCACACTTCATCCCCAGCAAAGGTTAAGCCGAAGCAAATCTTGACACCTCGAAAAATGATGTGCACAGTGTTCTGGGACTGGAAAGGCATCTTACTCATTAATTTCTTACCGCGTGGTCAAACAATCAGAGCAGATGCTTATTGCGAGACACTTCGGAAATTGCGCCGTGCAATTCAGAATAAGCGCCGAGGATTGCTGTCAAAAGGTGTTGTTTTTCTTCACGACAACGCACGACCACACACTGCAAATGTGACGAAAAACCTCCTACAGGGATTTGGCTGGGACGTGTTTGACCATCCTCCGTACAGCCCTGACCTCGCTCCTAGCGACTTTCATCTGTTCTTACATCTTAAGTCTTTCCTTGGCGGTCAACACTTTAACAATGACGACGAGCTGAAAGAAACTGTTTCCAACTGGTTGAAGACACAGGCGGCAAATTTCTATGAAGAAGGTATACAAAAACTTGTGCCACGCTATGACAAATGCCTGCAATATTTCGGCAGTTATGTGGAAAAGTAGTTTAAGAGTTGTTGAATTTTGTGCAATAAATAACTTTTCTGTAGCTGTACACAATTTACTTTTATTACCAAACGGAACTTACTTTCTGGACGTACATTGTATATTAATGTGTATTATCCAATTTTGTAGACGCAGCCAAATGGAGTCTAAATCGAATGCGATTTTCAAGTTTGCAAATCATTAATTGTTTAGCAACGCTTAAGCTGTAATCTCTGAAAATAAGAATCGAAATCTCACTATCTGATTCATATTCTGAAAGTTCAGTGTGATGCCTCCAGAATGCGTTCTGAGTATTTGAAACAAGATATAGTCGGCAGGTTTTAAATGTGTGTTGGGAGGCATACATAAGGCTCATAATATGAATTTACGTCCTCGGGTTACTATCATGTTTGTAGAGATCATTAAGCTTTTCGAAGTGAAATCTTGAAACGTCAACTATGCTGTGTTCAGAAGTCCAATCATGAAGCTTCAAACACACAATCATCACATGACAAGAAATTCCACAATAAAGGAATAGGAGCTCTGTGGGGTTTTACTTATTTAATTCAGTGTTCTATCCTTGAACCCCACAAACACTAATAAGCGAAGAATCGCTTAAGGGTTTGAATAGAGACGTAAGACTTACGAAGGGTTAAATAACTTTCATTTCTCAGAATAAATATGATACAATCAGTTCCTAACTCGGAAGGTACAGCAAAGCCTCCACTTGGGCTTGAACGTAAATGAATATGAAATTAAACTTAACTAAGCTTAATTAAAGCTAACTGAAAGATATAGGATTCTAAGTAGTTGGACCTAAATCTCAATTAAGTCTGCGAAGCCAATCAAGGGCCTAAAGTATGGCCGAGCGTAGCAATAGCTTACAGAGAAACGTAGCCAAAGGCAAACGCGCGCTAGTACGGAACTCCAGCTTTCTTTTGAAGTCAGTGAAACATCGACTTCAAAACAGGGTGTTTATAAAGTCCCGGACTGATTTTGATGTTTAATAACTCAAACAATAATAAAGATATAAACAAACTTATGGCATTTATTGATGGAATAACTTATATATTTTGCTTTTCAGGTTTGAATATCTTTATTTTTGTAAATATCGTCTGCGTGTGTGGTTCATTTCACATAATTTCATTTTCCATACTAAATATCTGTACTTTTCTAAATATCGTCTACTTATTAATTGCATTTTTCTCTCTTTTCTGCATCCATACAAACTTCAAATTGTTCAAATTTGGAACCAGACGATAGGCCTAGGAGGATGGCCTTTGCAACAGATATGCTAAGGAGGATAAAAGATGACGCTGAATTTCTGAAGCGCATAATGTTCTCCGACGAAGCATCCTTTCATCTTTCTGGCATTGTTAATCGCCATAATGTGCGCATATGGGGATCTGAAAACCTCCATGAATACCGTGAGGTACAAAGGGATTCCCCAAAGGTTAATGTGGGGTGTGGACTGATGTGACGACCGAGTCATTGGCCCTTTCTTTTTTACAGAAAAGACTGTCTCATCAGTCTTATACTTAGACATGTTGGAAAACTTGGTATTTCCACAACTAGAAGAGCTTCAGCCGCATGTCTTTTTGCAACAAGATGGTGCACCACCTCATTGGGGTACCATCGTTCGTAGTTCTTTGAAGGACCATTTTACAGGAGGATGGATTGGGCGAGGAGGCCACCCAGATCACCTGATATAACGCCGCTGGACCTTTTCCTTTGGGGATTTGCAAAGGACAACGTTTACATGATAGGACAACGTTTGAAAGTTCAGTGTAATGATTTCAGAGTGCGTTCTGTGTATTTGAAACAAGAAATACACGACTGGTTTTAGATGTGTGTTGGGAGGCATACATAAGACTCATAGAATGAATTTACGTTCTTGGGTTACTATCATGTTTGTAACGATCATTAAGCTTTTCAAAGTGAAATCTTGAAACGTCAACTATACTGTCTTCAGAAGTCCAATCATGAAGCTTCAAATACACAATCATCACATGACAAGAAATTCCACAGTAAAGGAACAGAAGTTTAATTACGAAAGGAGAAGAATACTTTCGTCAAGAACTTGTAGAGACATTAGGAATTTTTTTGGAACAAGAGAGACGAAAAATATGCAATGCCTTCGCCGGGGATTGAACCACGGACCTCTGAAATACCGGCTCAGTGTGCTGACCATTACACCACGAAGGCACGCTAGGAATGTGGGAGATATACCTTATAAACTTTTTAAGAGTAACTGTCTCGTATTTACGTTATGCAGGATGAAAATCATATTTTGATTTTACAGAAGCGTATAATAATATATTACGTAATACTAATATATAACGCTTAAAACTAATAAGCGGATCATAATATGTATTATTTTAGGCATCAAGATTTCATTTTAATCATATTCATATATCATACTATCATAGGATTTCTGAAAACAAGTTCACCTCAGATTTAGGTTCTCAGAGCCTGACGCGTTTCATACTTCCCGTCAGTCTGATTCTTGACCCAGCTTCCTGTTCTGTTACAGCAGCTGCTTAGCTAAAGCTGTTAAAAATTCCAAAGCATCTTACGATTAAGATTAGTGCTACTTTTTTAACTTATCTCCTGTCTCCAGACCAAGCCAGGAGAAACGTTAGCAGAATTTTAAATATCTAGGACTGAAGGTTTTATTGTACAGTAAGGAATCAAAATCATATTAAGAACTAGACAATTTCCGCACCTTGCTAATGTAATTAAAAAAGTCCTTTCTGATGTTAGATTAGAATGCGAAGATTGCAAATGGAGCGTTGTACGTAACAACTGCTTCTATCTGTATATAATGTCTGTCCAAATATCCTATAAAATTTTCGAACATCCTAACAGTACATAAGTAAATGCGGTTTTCGAATAAAACAGTTCAGAAGAAGAAACTTGAAAACGAAACAACGATTTAAAACAAGACTGACATGCTTATGACTGTAGCAGAAGGACAGACGGACGACAGAAGATATGTATTAGGAAGATTTCCTCATAATTCTGGGCAGTAATAAAATTTTCTTAAATTCTTCGTAATACTTACATTATCTGATTGAAAAGCGCTCGAGAATTTTTCTTATTTAATTAATCAAACAAAAAACTAAGCACGATTTTTCGGGATGCCGCTATTTTGGTTTTGAAATTTCTGACTACTTTTTAACTTCTGTTACTACCTGTAAGAAAATTGTTACATATTGTTACGAATTTTGCACATATGTAAATAATTTTAGGGAAATTATACATGAAATTTCTGCATTTTTCTGTATAATGTAACATGAAAGTCTGAAGAACGAAGTTCTGCCACAAAAACACAAGAACACAGCAGCAAGTCTATTAAACATTCAGCAATTGGATATCTCGCTAAATTGGCGAGATATTGCCAAGCTGGCGACTATTTTTGGTCACAAATTTGCGAGTATTTCCTGAGATTTTAGTCCGATCCCTTTAATGGATAATGAAACTGAATAACTGAAATTGATTCCATATGTAGCTGTAGCCGTATCCGAAATACGGCTACTTGAAAATACATCTGCATCGAAAGTTTATTTAAGATTTCGTATGACTTCCTATAGAATAAGTTAACTACAATAGCTGGTTCTTGTAGGCATTAATGCTCAATATATGTTGTTTTGATTTTTATAAAACTGCAGATTTGTTAAAGTTACAGATGTCCCTTCAGTAATATAGAATTCTAATATGCAAACTAATATCACCCGTAAGTTGACGTCAATGCTCTGAAGATTCAGAGTGAGTTGAATTGTGTAACATAAACTGATAAAGGAATGAAGTTTTAAAATTGAATATTTATGCGTGCATGTGCATTTATTGCGAAACGCTGTACTGAAAACTTCATACTGGGTGTCCCATTAGTGTTGTGTGACCAATGACAGAAGGGAATAGTATTTCGTGAATGTCTCGGAGAGATCAAGTTAGACGGATGTATGTTGTTTACAACACAAAGGAATCATTTTCTGTAACAATACTGTAGAGATATTAGATTATTTTAAGCAAAAGACTTGAAAAAGGAGCAAATGCCCTCGCCGGGACTCGAATCTGGTCCTCTCGAATACGCACCGAGTGTGATAACTGTTACACCAAAGGCGTGCGGGAAGGAGGGAGAAAATCTAATTATAATTAAATAACTATAAATTTTTCATTTTGTACCAAGATTTCTACACCTAATTTTTTTTTGTCTTTTAAAAATATATTTGCTTGCATTTCTAATGGGATTTCAGTTATTTCAGGTTAAAATGTGAACTAAAAGAAAGCTTTGTGAATGAGAGGCTTGAATAAGGCAACCGAAAGCACGGAATTGTCACAAACGAAACGCAAGCATCATAGCTAAATTGTAATGAAGGTTTCTGGTAAGATGATTCCACACTGCTACTCTATCGATTGTATGTCATTCCCCAACCATCCCATCGCATCTCCCACTCTAAACACTAATCATGAATGTTGATCTCATGAAGTCTCTCGATTCGATCAATCGATCATCCACAATTGTTGAGCAGGCCTCAGAGACACTGGGAACAGATCTGATCGATGTAAGCTTGACCGATCCGTGGCACGAAAGCGGACGTAGTCCGTTCTATCCGGCCGACAATCGGCACAATAGGCTGCCGAATGCTTCCTTCCTCGTGCACCCTCTATTGTCCCGCTCACTCGTGGATGTCGTCTTTTGTTGAGGGTTACGTGGAGAAGATGATGAATTCTAAGTCGGCATCTCTTTGCCAACACTTTACGGCTTGGGGACGGTGGACTTTAAAAATTAGTTTTTTTTTAAATTTTTGTGTTTTCAACAAGGAATTCTATACATATACATATTATAACATCAGTTTATAAAATATTTGTTCAAAATTTCAATTTATTTTAAATTAAAATTTTTAAAACAAATAATTAAAAAAAATATATAAAAAATCTGAAAGGTTTCAGATTTTAAATTACGTCCAAAGGGACTTTTTTTTAAACATTTTGTATGTTACTTTTATTTATTGAATATCATGTTCTTCGCATTTAAACCATAAAATTCAGCTAAAGAACAATATCGCAAAATAATTTTGAACTGAGCCTATCTTTAGAATTTCCTACACACAGTCTCACGCGCTGCAGATAAAAATGTTTTTTTCTGTACGACGTTGCCATCGCCCGCTTCGAAATCCTCGAGTTTGTTAATCAAAAATTCGTTAAAGTTTTACAAAATATGAAATCGTTAATGAAACAAATTCCAAATTTCAAATTTGGGCTTCCAGATGCCCATATTCGCGGCAGGATGACGGCATTCAAAATTCGATGGCTTTAGATACCGTCGTTTTATCGCAATGCGAGAAACTTACATACATTTATGCACATTCTTCATTTTTTAATTTCTTTAAATATAATACAGGGCTGCAATATTTTCTGGCAACAGTTTGAAAAGTGATACAGATTTTTAATGCTCCAGACGCAAAATCGCAAAACGAAAACAATAGTCCTTCAGCGACAAAAACGAAAGATTTAAAATGCCCCTTGTTATCTAATTTTCAATATTTTTTACTAATTTTTCGTTTAAGTTAGTTATCAGAAAAATTTTTAAAGGATTTTTGTGAATTTATACCCAGTTTTCGGGAAAATGTCAGCTTTTGTTAAAAATTATCACAAGTTTAAATTTCCTAACAACCTCATATCCAAAAAATGCATACATATTTCTAATGTAACATATAACAAGACAGTTTCTTCCAAATATCATTCATTTTTAATTAAAATTGTGACGCATGGAGCATTTTCAAAACATACGAACTGCGAAAAAATGTGTTTTGAGGAAACCGAATTTAAAGTTTTTTCTTCGAACTTACCTTTAATCCATGGTCGTCAGAAACAGCAAATGAACTTTAAATATGAATTTCTAAACGCTAGATAACATTTTCGTATCATTTAACTATTTTTCATCTCATAATATTAAATATGACAAAAATAAATATCGTAAATTGGTACGTGATACAAAGTTATAGGTTAGGTTAGGTTATTCAATAATGGCCAAGCACACGAGGGCTATCTGCCTAAAGGGAGGGATGCCTTCGTGGAGGACTTTCTAAGGGGAACTGGCTCGTATACACGTTACAGATGGAGAAAACCACGAAAACGCCCATGCAGCCAGCCCGTTCGCGGGATTCGAACCTCGGACCGAACTACCAGTGTTCAGCGTCTTTACCGCTCGGCCGCTGGTGGGCCAAAGTTACAGGTAGAAACAATTTATGTATTGTATCCAATGAAACTTTTAAAATTCACCCGCACCGTATGTTTTATCTAAATATGTTACATTTATATTATCTTTCAACGCGTTATAATATTTTATACTATTTCTGTTTTTTCCAAGCAGGTAAACTTCTCTTTTTGCTTTGGTTCGAGCGACGTTGATCACGCTTTTTTGCAACGAGTATAGAAAACGAAAGTGTTTTCTCCTGTTCTACCTTTATAGTATTTACATAATCAAAGCTAAATTCATAGTTGTAAATACTTCCATTTCTAGCTTCTATTTATAAATAAACGCTTCTTTTGAGCAAACATATAAATAACAACCTCAGTAAATACCTGTTGAAATACTTTTTTTTGCATTTCCTCTAAAATTGAAAGGGCAAAATTTACGTTGTTTACACATTTTAAATGCTTGTAGCTTCTTAAAAAATTAGAATATTTAAACTCTGTTTTCTTACATATGATGTAGTTACGTACATGGAATATTACGGGAATAAAGAAACAAATTCAGTATTTTGTCTGACCGATGATATACGTGAATTTATATATTTGCGCACTTTGATATTTGACATATTTCTTAAAAGCGATAACAACACAAATGTGGTATACGCACTCTGTTAAAATTACTAATTTAAAATACTGCTAACTCTGTTAATAGTATTTTAAATTACTAATGTTTAATACTAATTTAAAATACTAATTAAAATAGCGACAATTTTTTTAAAGTAATTTATGGTTTTAATTAAAATTTTTGTTCTTTGGAGACGGTATATAAAATGTTTTCCAATTATAAATTATTCGTTTATGATTTTGCAGCTTTAACGCATGTTATAGGCTTTTTAATTTAGACATAATTATTTTTATTTTGAATTTATACATATATCACAGTCTATATGAGCTACATCCAGGTTTTTTATAACTTGACAAAATTATTAATCAACAATTAATAAGAAAATAGAGATGGTTTGAAAACCGATGGGGAAAAATGTTTTGTATTTTCTGCTACTCAGTGTTATGCTGATATTCATAAAAATGTGCAACTATTTGTTTATTAAAACTAACTAACGCAGCTGGCATTTAAATGGAACACGCGCTGGCTAATTGTCTCATCACCGAATCAGTATTTGTAGAGCGTTTCTCGTTAAAGCTTTCTGCTGTTTGTAGCACTATGTTGTCAAAACACAGCTGTTAGAATGAACGTCACAGAAAGGTGTAGAGACATTAGGTTATTTAGAAGCAGAAGACATGAGAAATGAACAATGACCTTGCCGGGTTATATACGGCCCCCTTTTAAAGGGCGACTGGTGATTAGGGGAGCCAGTCGCCAAATCCTGGTGGTGGAGAATCATCACCCACCACCTTTCCTAGTTCGGGTGCCACTGTAGAGTTACGTAAGGTTAGTTTGAATGTTAGAAAGCTGAAGAAATGAGCAATGCCCTCGCCGGGACTCGAACGACGGAACTCTCGAATACGCACCAAGCGTACTGACCACTACTCCACGAAGGCGTGCTAAGAAGGGGGAGAAATACCTTATTATACTCCCCCATTTAAAGGGCGACTGGGGATCCAATCGCCAAATCCTGGTAGCGGAGAATCACCATCCAGCCCCCTTTTTTTTATTTCGGGCGTCATTATAGAGTTATTTAAGGTTATTTTGGGTGCCAGGAAGCTGAAGAAATGAGCAATGCCCTCGCCGGGACCCGAACCACGGATCTCTCGAGTACGCGCCGAACATGCTGACCACTACACCACAAAGGCATGCTAAGAAGGCGAGAGGAATACCTTATAAAGGAACACAAAGTTTTCAGATAGAATTACTGCATTGTAGAATGCCAAAAAGTATCTTTTGATGATAAATATGTTTGAGGTTCTAATTTATTAGTCGTTCGTATTTGATTTTATGGCATTTATTGATAACGTTAGATTTTATGTGACATGCATTTATTCATTTAATGCGTCTGAAGGAACATCTGCACATGAGATATAGAAGACGATATTTTTGCTGGAAAAGCGTGCTTTTAAACAATGTCCTAAACAAGAAAAGATTTTATTCTTCTAGGAAAGAGTTTTCTAACATTAATTCTAATTTTAATTTTTATTTAGAATCTGCCAAAACAGCAGTCAGCGCAGATATACTACAGGAATACATCAGCTAGAAATATTCAAGTTATAAAGTATTTTCTCCTTCCTTTCTGCATGCCTTCGTGGTGTAACGGTTAGCACACTCGGCGCATATTCGAGATGTACAGGTTAGAGTCCTGGCGACTGCACTGCACATTCTTCACTTCTTCAGCATTTAAAAAAACCTAATGTCTCTACTGTGGCTCTCGAACTAAAAAGATGGTGGATGATGATTTCACCACCAGTATTTGGCGATTGTAACCATTAGTCCCCAGTGGCTCATTAAAAGGAGGAATATATAGGTTATTTTCTCCCTTCTTCCAGCATGCTTTCGTGGTGTAATGGTTAGCACACTCGGCGCGTATTCCAGAGGCCCAAGTTGGAGTTTCGGCGACTCTACTGCACATTTTTCACGTCTCCTGCTTGAAAATAACCTAATGAATATACAAACCTCATAAATATCAGACATTTACTACCCTGGTAACAACCATGTATAATTTATTTGACATATGAAAACAAGTTATATTTTTGTTACGTGTGTTCATATGCGTACCATTTAATTTCAAACATAAAAATAAACATTTTATGCAAAGCGGAATTTCAATAAGTGCTGCATGCAGGAACACGCAACAGTCCACGCAAATTTCACTCAAAATGAAATCTTTCAACAAACTTTAGGGAGAACTGTTTGCCGGAAAAACACTTTATTCATTACACCTTGACAGGTGAATTCATCATCCTCCTTTCGGTCGATATTCCTGCAGAATACAATCTGATCACAACGAAGCTTCCAGAACAGAAGGTGGCAGCAAATACAGAAAATGACGCAGCAGTTGCTTCTTCACTCAGCTGGCTTCATGGGTGGTCTAACGAGTCGATCAAGGAGTCTTCAGCCCACAAATTGTTATCGCAGTTAACACAGAAGGGAATTTTGAGAATAACGGCTTCTAAGGTTTTCTCTCATTTAACGAACAAAAACCAATATTTTTGGAATGTACGAAGAGAATTATGAGAAAACGTAGCATCTGAAAAGGATTACACAAGATAGTGACATTTAATAAAGCTAGCTTCTGTATTTTCTCCCTCCTTTCCGCATGACCTTCGTGAGGTAATGGTTAGTACACTTGGCGCGTATTCGAAAGGTTCAGGTTCCAGTCCCGGGGAGGGCAATGCTCATTTTTTCACGTCCCTTCTGCACCAAAAAATAGCCTCGTGACACTACAGTAGCACCCGAACTAAAAGGTGGTGGTTGATGATACTTCACCACCAGAATTCGGTGACTAATACCCAGTCGCCCTTTAAAAGAAGAACACATAAGGTGTTAGATAAGTTATAATACATAAAAAAAGAAATGATTTTTTCCCTTGCACAATGTTATCAGGCCTTCTAAATTAAGCCGATTCTCTTCAAATAAAGTTGATTTTCTTCTGTTCTTGATGTTATCTCTGCTACTCTTTAGGCTTCAGCTAGTTTCTTCCTCTTTTCCGCACGCCTTCGTGGTGTAACGGTTAACACAATCGGCGCTTGTTGGAGAGGTCCAGGCTCGAGTTCCGGCGAGGTCATTGCATGTTTCTCATTTCTTCAGCATAAAAAAAACCCTAATGACTCTGCATTATCTTTGATTTCATTCAACAGATTAATCACGCTGAACAGCAAATAAATTAAATACCTCGCACACTATGGCAAAAAATCAAAAAACTATGTAACATACGAGTATTTACATTTATGTAATGAACTTTAATTTTTATTGTGAATTTATAAGGTATTTCTCTCGCCTTCGTGGTGTCGTGGTCAGCACGCTCGGCGCGTAATCGAGAGGTCCGTGGTTCGAGACCCAGCGAGGTCATTGCACATTTCTCACGAGTCCTGCTTTCTGAAATACCTAATAAATCTACAGTCTCGCTCGAACTAAAGGGTGGTGAATGATGATTCTTCACCACCAGGATTTGGCGACTGGGTCTCCTAATCCCCACTCGTCCTACAAAAGGGGGAGTATATGAGGTACTTCTCCCGCCTTCATGGCATGGTTTCGTTGTCTAGTAGTGAGCACGCTCGACGCGTATTCGAAAGGTCCGTGGTTCGAGTCCTGGCGAGGGCATTGCTCATTTTTCATGTCTTCTGCTTCAAAGTAAATACCTAATGTCTCTACAACTTTACAAAAAATTTTCTTGGTCATTTGTTTACAGAATAGTTTATTCTTTTATGCATTTTAACCAGTCAATGATTGCGTATTTTTGTTTAATCGAATTTGCAATCATTCTTTGCGTTCGTAAATATTGATTTGGTATATTATGTTGCTGATTCTTTCTACATTCGAATTGCAAAGACAGAATCGGAGATATGGATGAAAATATTTCTACATATATATTTCTATATATATATTTGTCATGTCATCTTGACAAAATAATTTGGCTATTGGAAATTTTTTGCTAATTAGGAGATATATCCAAAGTTTCTGGAAGATGCATTTTCGAAGCCTTTTTAACCCAAGCTTCTAGAAGTATTTGGGCCAGGTCGGACAGATAGTACAGATAAGTGTCTTTACGTGACATATATCACTCACCCATCGTCTAGTGGTAGTTATTTTCAACATCACAGCTTGGTGGAGCAAGAGATATTTCCTTGCAAAGAAGACAAAAGTGATATCTTTCTAGAAGGCGGGCGAGTACCTCAAAGAGGCTACATTTTACCTTTCGCTCTATCCTGATCTCTGCTTTGGATAAAGCTCAAAAGGTGCTCCTCAAATGCCTCAATCACGATACGTAAGGTTAGGTTAAGTTACCTGATTGCGGCAAAGCACATGAACTGTATCTGCTTGAAAGGAGGGACGGCGATGGCTTGATGTACAGACTCAAGGCTACAAGGTTTATAAGGTATATCTCCCACATTCTTAGCGTGCCTTCGTGGTGTAATGTTCAGCACACTGAGCCGGTATTTCAGAGATTCGTGGTTCGATTCCCGGCGAAGGCAGTGCATATATTTCATCTCTCCGGCTTCTAAAAAACCTAATGTCTCTACAGGTTGACCAAATACTGTCTTCGATCTGCTGTACAGCAACTTAAACAAGCCATAATGGATGAAATCTTTCAGATGACACAAATTACATGAAATCTTCCGCCTCCATTCCCTTCTATGGAATATAGTGGCATATTCAAACATGCCGCGTTTCGATGGAAATAAAAATGTGGATATATTAGCTTAGGTTGATGTCGTTCATTTAGCAATCAAAGATGAACGCGAGACTCGAGTTAAGAAGCAGTTCATCTATTCACTAACTACGCCAATGAACAGAAACTTGCAATTTGCGCCCCCAAAACACAATGTACTCGATGAAGAAAGCACACACGAGTTCTTTGCGTGGACGTTTACGGCTAAATTATAGTAAGCTAATTGGAATTATAGTAATTTAATTTGTTTGTTTTTTACAAATCAGAGTCTTGCTTGCTTAACTTATCCTGTGAGCCTTTGGCTAATCTACCACATTTTGAATTTGTTCATACAGAGATTCAAATACAATTTTTTTAAACTTTCCATTCCAGGAATTAATTTGTCATACAGAGGCTGTTCGTACATTTTTTATACGATGTATATTGTATTCACAAAACTAAATTGCATAAACTTCTTGTGTTTTAAATGTTCTATTTGACATCCCTTATTCTGAAGGGGGATTTTCTTTCGACACCGCAATTTCCAGGATAATAATGCCTTTTAAAGTGTCAGATGAGGTATTCTATGCCGTTCCTCCCGACACGAAGCGCTTTCCAGAGTCCTGTTAGGGTTTTGGGACAACGTTTGGATAATGCAGTTTTTAAAATTCCGAAAGCACAAAATCCATAGGTGACACATAGGGAGATTTAGTAGGGATATCATTGAAGGGTACGGCCTGGATACCAGCTTTTTGTTCCATTTCTTTTAGGAAATTTACAGTGGATTTTGATGTGTGACTGCTAGCTTTGTCCCGATGGAGTCTCACAGATTGAGGGCACTGTGGGTAAAGCGATGTTATTTCATTCAGACAAATTGGCGATAACATATGTTCCTGATAATATTTGGAGTTAATCTCGACATGTTTTTGCACTCCCTTTATTTTTAACTTGCCATTATAAGAAAAACCAGCAACAATCATGAATCCCTTAGAAAAGCTTTCTTTCGATTCTTTGAACCATGTACTTAAATTTTTTCTCCCCTTTTATGATAATAAATGGCTCTTTTTTAGTTACAATCATTTAAATACACCCATGCTTCATTTATTGCGACAATTGTTTTCCATTTTTCTTTGGATAAGTGTTTCTCGTATAGAATTCTGCAGCGTGTCCTGATGGCTAATCTACCACATTTTGAATTTGTTCATACAGAGATTCAAATACAATTTTTTTAAACTTTCCATTCCAGGAATTAATTTGTCATACAGAGGCTGTTCGTACATTTTTTATACGATGTATATTGTATTCACAAAACTAAATTGCATAAACTTCTTGTGTTTTAAATGTTCTATTTGACATCCCTTATTCTGAAGGGGGATTTTCTTTCGACACCGCAATTTCCAGGATAATAATGCCTTTTAAAGTGTCAGATGAGGTATTCTATGCCGTTCCTCCCGACACGAAGCGCTTTCCAGAGTCCTGTTAGGGTTTTGGGACAACGTTTGGATAATGCAGTTTTTAAAATTCCGAAAGCACAAAATCCATAGGTGACACATAGGGAGATTTAGTAGGGATATCATTGAAGGGTACGGCCTGGATACCAGCTTTTTGTTCCATTTCTTTTAGGAAATTTACAGTGGATTTTGATGTGTGACTGCTAGCTTTGTCCCGATGGAGTCTCACAGATTGAGGGCACTGTGGGTAAAGCGATGTTATTTCATTCAGACAAATTGGCGATAACATATGTTCCTGATAATATTTGGAGTTAATCTCGACATGTTTTTGCACTCCCTTTATTTTTAACTTGCCATTATAAGAAAAACCAGCAACAATCATGAATCCCTTAGAAAAGCTTTCTTTCGATTCTTTGAACCATGTACTTAAATTTTTTCTCCCCTTTTATGATAATAAATGGCTCTTTTTTAGTTACAATCATTTAAATACACCCATGCTTCATTTATTGTGACAATTGTTTTCCATTTTTCTTTGGATAAGTGTTTCTCGTATAGAATTCTGCAGCGTGTCCTGCGTCGATCGATATGCTTTGGAAGAAGACGATGCACATTGCGTTTGTTCGCTTTCTTAAGATTTATATCAACGTTTATCATTTTGTTTACAGTGGATACCGAGCATTTCAATGATTTTGCAACTGTCCTTTGACTAGGGGGATTTTCTTTTAACATTGAACAACGTACCTTTGCAATAGTCGAAGATGTCCGCTTTTTCCTCGGAAACTTGTTTGGAATTTTTGTCCCACTCGAGGCTCCAATTTGACTTTTTTTCCCTTTCTTGTTGATGATATTACCTATCGACGCTTTAGATATCACAAAATCTTGACTCTCAGATCGTTTTTGGATAACGGAGTCTGCGTATTTCTCTTCGGAAAGAGCGTCAATGTAGCCTTCGAACCACTGCTTTGTTAAATTCGCCATTTTGAATAAAAACAAAACTTTCAAGCCACAGACGAAATTTTTGACTTTTAAAAACATAGTACAATTGCAATGACTTCTTTTGCAGCAAACGATATTTTATTACCGCTTACCAAAGTCGTCTAAAAAATGTACGAACAGCCTATGTATACATGGTTTAAATTATTTCTCTCCTGTATAGTCTTCTACAAATGTTGTAAGATCTGACTCTTTTACTCCACATAAACTACTTGTATATCCTACAATGAACCTGGCGAATTCTTGCACAGGCGTGAATAAATACCAGCACAGAAGAAGGGTGAAACGTAACCCTTTATTAAATCAAAGTTTAACAGAATGGCACGATCTTCGTGAGTTACAAAAGACCATTAACTTGCGATGGGAACTTAAATGTAGAATTTGTTTCATGTCGAATCTAAAATAGAATAGTGCTGGATGAGCACGTTACCTTACACCTAACAGGTTGACTCTCAAAAAAATCTAACAGACGTGACGATAATCCAAAATGGTCAAATGCTTACTGGCGTAACAGCAAGGTAGCAACGAAATGTGCGTTGGCTAGCGAAAACACGCTCTGAATAAACTCAGTTTTACTAGTTTAAGTACTCGCTTGACTTAGCTTTAAATTTACATCCTGGCGAGAAAATACAAGCGAAATTTGAGATACTCAGGAGAGGTAGGTATCAAACTTAAAATAAATTTGTTATGCAAAATAAGGGAAATCCTACAATGTAATCTTTATTCTCTGAGTTAGCTACAATAATTTAATAACTGAGCTGAAGTTGAAAAATTAATAAATCCAAATGTGTGCTTTTACCAAAGAATGCGTCTGCATAAACTTCTATACTTACGTACTAGTTCTAAGAATTGCAAGAAATTCAGAGAGAGTTTCTTTTGAATATTTCCAAACAAAGTGTAAAACTTATTTCAATTAAAAATTTCAAACCTGAGTTAATAAACCTGAATTATATCACGAGGTGAGATGAGTCCTCATACTCCGCCTAAATTAAATTTAAGAGCACAGTTTCTGGAGCCCCGACTTTAATTAATATTCAGCGGAGTATTAAACTTTCTTTTGTGTTCACCGCCCTTCAGATTGAGTACTCCAGCCTAGAGAAGAAAAGATTTCTGGATTTCATTTTTACGACAAAGCTAATAGTTCCATCTTTTGTGCAGGCTACCTAAATTAGTGAAGTTTAAAATCACTCAGAAGTTTATGGCTACTTCAGCACGTGCATCGGAATTGGAACTAATATTCTTATCTGGCATTTGGGACCGACAATTTTACTTGTTATCAGCGCCACGAAAAGAAAAGTTTTCAGTCAAGGTTATTTTTTCCGAGATATTTACTTTTAAGAATAAAATTACTTTTCATTGTGTTTCTGATTGAAAGTAATAATGAATTCGTACTCTATATTCATAATTTATGCAACAATTCTTGAATTAAGTCATTATGTCAAGAAACTCCAATACACAAAAATCAGAAATATGTTATTAGATGAAATGAACTTAAGTGCAGTACAATTTAATTAAATGGTATTAAATTATTGTATAGCAAGCAGCATATATAGCATATATAGCAAGCAGCATTATTGTATAGCATTGTGCAGCAAATATTTAGCTATACCTGACGAAGACGTCACGAAATTTCAAGAATGAAAGAAAAAAAGAAAATCTGAAAGCTTTCAGATTTTTATTACGTCCAAAAGGGCGTTTTTCTAACGTTTTGAGTGTTACCTTTATTTATTAAACTAGCCGCTGCGCGGCCAGCCTTCGTCTGGCTTTTAAGTGTACCGGAAACATTAAATTTATCAAAGAGAAACATTAAATTTAAAAACTGCACAGAATTATCGCCTGCATTTTTCCGGGTGGCAATAGTGTTGATATCAGCAACAATGGCTGCGTGCCATTATTGTTCATATAATGAGAGAAAATCACCAATTTGATACTATTTCATAAAAATAAAAAAAAACTCATTCGAATTTTGAAAAATCGATGTGCACTGGCTCTTGTCTAGATGCATCCTGTGTACCAGATTTCATAGGCCTGGGTCATAGCCGCAATACGAACGAAAGACACCTACACACACAGAAAGACTCGTCCTTTTAAATATATATCTATAAATTAGTTAAACAATTTACCTTTGCAAAAAGAAACAATCTTTCAAT
>KK114676.1:327046-339076 GCA_000611955.2 Stegodyphus mimosarum
CACAGAATATTAAAAGCAGCTCATCTTTAGAATTTCTGATACGTAATTCCGCGCGCTAGAGATAAAAAGAGTGTTGCCATTGCTCGCTTTTAAATCGTTTGAGTTGGTTCATCAAAAATTCGTTAAAGGTTTACAAAATATGAAATAGATAATAAAACGAATTCCAAATTCGGGCTTCCAGATGCGCATATTTCGGTGGAAACGTACGTTATTCAAAACTGGATGGATCTAGGTACCATTGCTTTATTACATTTGCAGAAATATACATACATTTAGGCAGATTCTTCATTATTTGATTTCTTTAAATATAATGCAGGGCTGCAAGATCTGGTGGCAGCAGGTTGAAGAGTGATTCAGACTTTTAATGTTTCCGACGCAAAATCGCAAAACGAAAACAGTAGTCCTTCGGGGACTACAGCCCCTTTGGACTTTAAAAAAAAATTTAAAAAAAAAGATCTGAAAGGTTTGAGATTTTAAATTACGTCCAGAGGAGCGTTTTTTAAACATTTTCTGTGTTACCTTTATTTATTAAATATCATGTTCTTCTCATTTAAACCATAAAGTTCAGCTCAAGAGCAATATCGCAAAACAGTTTTAAATTGAGCCTATCTTTGGAACTTCCGATACACAGTTTCCCGCGCTTGAGATAAAATTGTTTTTTCTGTACAAAGCTGCCATCGCTCGCTTTGAAATTCTTAAGTTTGTTAATCAGAAACTGGTTAAAGTTCTAGAAAATATGAAATCGATAATAAAACAGATTCCAAATTTCAAATTTGGGCTTCCAGATGACCGTATTCGGGTGGAAAAGTTCAATATTCAAAATTGGATGGCTGTAGGTACCGTTGTTTTATCAGAATGCGAGAAATGTACATGCATTTATGGAGATTCTTGATTAATTAATTTCTTCAACTATAGTACCGGGCGATAATATTGGTGGCAACAATTTCAAAACTGAAATGGACATTCAGAGTGATTCATTGCAAAATCCCAAAGCAAAAACAAAACACTAGTCCTTCAGGGACAAAGCTCCTTCGGACTAATAAAAAAGAAAACAAAAATCTGTCACACAGTGATAGCAAGTTCATGTTATTATCTATACCATAGAGATTATAACGTTTGAGATTATGGTGTTTGTATGAAGCCAGCGCCAACATCTTTTACATTTTTTAAAAATTTAAATGAAGGTTTTTGTACTATTATATTATACCTGACTTATTTTAATTTCCATGGTATTTCCTAACTAACTATCACTCAAACACTTCACTGACAATCACCAGTATTAAACTTACGCAGATTGGAATCTTCATAGTTTTGTAAGGTTTATCATAATTTTATAACAGTTATTTCAAGTTTATGCAACTTTCCTATCTCTTCTAGCTTCAGCTTACAATTCTTTACCGGAATGCATTTTCAGAAACGGGTTTAATGCAAATGAGTAAGACTAGTATATAAGTCGACGTTTCACGGACTTCGTTAGAGAGCCAGAGTTTCTGACTAGCACGCGTTTGCCTTTGGGCTACGTAGCTGTTTCTAAGCTATAACTACGCTCGGCCGTACTTCAGGACCCTGATATCTTCGCCTACTTAATTGAGATTTAAGGGCCAACTACTGGAAATCCTGCTGGAAACTTCATTTAAATTAGTTCTATGTGAAGTCAAATTTTAGTGGATATACAGAGACCTACTCAAGCTACGCAAAATTCTTCATTTTTTCCATGTACACTGTGCAAAGAAAAAAAAGTGGCATAGTTCTATATCTCCCGTTCTACTGGGCCGATTGACGAAATTCAAATAGCATTTCCCATGTCTCGAAAGCGCGACTTAGGATATGTATTAGATTTATAGATATCATTATTCTAATATAGGTATTTTGACACAAAATCGGACATTTTCTGAAATAACATGCCAATATTTTTCCACATTTCGATTCTACGACTCCAATTATGCCAAACTGCCGAGTTTTGTAAAAATCGCACGAGTAGTTTTTAAAAAATCAGCTCTCAAAATATTAGCTCCTCAATGTTAATTCGATTTGGTATGTATTTATTAATATCTCTTTTTTATCAGCCTTATTCGATTCCTTCTTTCGTAGTTCGAAATTTCAGTTCATTCCAAATAAAATTTGGCCATTTTTTATAATTTATTTTTAAAATTTGTATTTTAAAATAATTTTTATAAATTTTTGGAAAACAAATTTGAATTATAACCTATAAAATTTTTACCATCAACTTAGAGTAGATGTATTTCATACCTGCAAAAATTTAGAGATTTTTATAAAACATTTCGAAGATATGCGTGATTTTATATGTTATCGCGTTTTGAAATTTGGCATATTCGTTGAAAACGATAATAACGCACTCTGCTAAAATTATTTGAAAGGAACGATGTGACATTTTTTCCGCTCCTGCACAATGGAAGGGATGGGAAAGTTGGTTGCGATGTATTAAGTTCGCCAAGTGAATTATTCCTGGTGCAAACTGAAAAAAAATTCGCCAAGTTAAAGTTTTGAATTTCTCCGTAAATTTCCTACGAAATTTTTCAAAATTTAATATCTGGGCATAATTTCAGATGTAGAATCGAAATATGTAAATGAATTGGTATGCCATTTCAGAAAATCTCTGATTTTGTATAAAATACCTACGTTAGAAAAATGCTATTTATAAATCTAATCTACATCCTAAGTCGTGGTTTAGGGACATGAAGAACATAATTTAAATTTCGTCAATGGCCCAGTACAACGGGAGATATAGGAACAGTCCCCTCTTTTTTTTCTTGTGCAGTGTACCTTTCTTCCGAATCTCTTTTCTCTATATTAAGATCTTTGTATTCTTTAATCTATACGCGTTAAGGAAATAATATACGGAAGTTGAAGTAATTTATTATTTTGCGTTTTCTAATCCTTTGCATTTACATCCTAAATAAAAAATCTATGTGGCCAGCTCAAGACCTCTCGAAATTTCCACGTTTTAAATAGAAACCAGCTTTAAGTACCACTTCCGGCTGATCATTTGGAAAGAAAATCTAATCTGTTGTTCCAACAATCAGAAATGTCTGTAAGACGAAATTTTGGATTACATTTTATTAGGTATAATTGGCTATGTGTAAAAACTAGTTTTCTAAATTTATATTTACTTAAACGCTTTTCCCTCTTATTTCGTTTTATTAAAAGTTGTTTTATATTAGGCGGTTGAGTAAGACATGATTTAATTGCTTTTCAATTAAAGAAAATGAATCGTTTATATTATACAGGGTGTTTATAAAGTCCCGGACCCATTTTGATGTTTAATAACTCATAAAATAATAAAGATAGATTAAAATTAATAACATAAATGGTTAGATAGACTCAAAACGTTTCATGACCCTTGTCAATGAACTTCCACGTGTGCCCCCTTCGTCGCACGGAGAATATCAAGTCGATATTCAATTTCACGCCAGGTACCGGCAAGCATGTCGGCATCCACAGGGGCTATTGCGGTTGTCATTCTGGCTTTTAGGTCATCCATGTTCGACACTCTCCTCCTGTAAACGTTGCCTTTACAAATCCTCAAAGGTAAAAGTGCAGCGGCGTTATATCATGCGATCTGGGTGGCCCAGGAATCGGACGGTGTCATCACTCGTATACTTAAACATGTTGGAAAACTTCGTATTTCCACAACTAGAAGAGCTTCAGCCACATGCCGTTTTGCAAGAAGATGGTGCACCACCGCATTGGGGTACCATCGTTCGTAGTTCTTTGAAGGACCATTTTACAGGAAGATGGACTGGGGGAGGAGGTCCAATTCCTTGGCCACCCAGATCACCTGATATAACGCCGCTGGACCTTTTCCTTTGGGGATTTGTAAAGGACAGCGTTTACAGGAGGAGAGTGCCGAACATGGATGACCTAAAAGAAAGAATTACAACCGCAATAGCCTCTGTGGATGCCGACACGCTTACCGGTACCTGGCGTGAAATTGAATATCGACTTGATATTCTCCGTGCGACGAAGGGGACACACGTGGAAGTTCATTGACAAGAGTCATGAAACGTTTTGAGTCTATCTAACAATTTATGTTATTAATTTTAATTTGTCTTTATTATTTTATCAGTTATTAAACCTCAAAATGGGTCCGGGATTTTATAAACACCCTGTATTTAAAAGAAATACATTGAAACGAACAAAATAATTTAAATTTCTCTTCTTTGTTATTTCTTTAATTCGAACAAATCTAAATGAATTTTGATTTACACGCATATCTTCGTGATATTAGGTATTAGCAAATAACGCTCGTTAGTTTTTGGAATTGCAGCTGAACAGTGATTGCCTCGTATTCCATTTTCAGTAAAAAGTAAAGCCATGGGAGTTTCCGAACTGGCTATTTGTTCCTGCACGATTATCATCAATAATGCAAGAGAATAACAAGCGCATATTTGCTAAAATATCTGTTTCATAAGATTTTTGAAGTTTTGCAAATGAAACGTTATTAGAAAAATCATTCCTTTCTGCAGTTTGGTATAAATGATTATTAAGTTTAGATATAACGGACATATGTTGCATTAATTTAGATTAAGCTTTGATTATAATGATTTATGTTGTTACGAATTTTGTGCTTTGATAGATAATTTTAATAGAATATTACAAGTAAAATTATTGTATTTTTCTGTGTAAAATAGCGCGAGAGAAATTTTAAGAGAAAGCTATGCTGGAAAATAACGAATACAGGGGCAAGTGCGTTTAACATTGAGTACATGAGTATCTCGGTAATTTGGCAAGATATGGCGAAGCTGATAACGGTTTTGGCGACATATTTTGTCTCCAAATCTGGCGAACATTTTGGCGATATTTGGGGCCAGTATTTGAGAATAAATAAATGGAATTGACCATTATGTTAGCTGTTACTGTAATTCCACCCTAATATTGCTTTCCAGTAATTTCGAGAAGCATGATGTACTAGAAATACGCCGCAGCCGGTTGAAAACTATTAAAGGCCGAAGAGAAAGTATCGGCTGTCAGTTGTTCAGTTAGCTGTTGTTGTTATTTTTGCAAGTTCAGGGTGAGATCGGATTAGCTTTCTCTTTAGATGCGCTTTGCATTGCGTTGTGTTTAACGTTCTTAGTTGTTTGAAATGTAACTATGATTGTATTACGTGATACTGTAAACACTTGTGCTAACACTTCTATGGAAATTTTCTGAGATCTGAAATGTTTCGTTTGATAAAACTGAGCTTTATTAACATATCATCGGGCTTGTGCAGTCAATCAATTGCGAACCCGTACGCACGTAACAATATTTTCCCACGAAAATATCTTTAAAGATCCAAGTACAATATCACATTAGGTTTATCACCGGTTGCATTCAAAATCTAAGACTTTGTTCACAATCACTATTGCACGTGCATACACGGGTTTGAAATATTTAATATGAGAAGTTTTGAATTGTTTCATAATATAATTTTGTCAGGACTGAGTCTTCGGTGCATACTCTTGGCAAACTTTAAGTCGTGAAAACTTTAAGTCCTGATCTTGAACAGAGAGCTGAATGCAGCTATGGTCTGTGGTAGGAAACTGTGGTTAAGTGGTGGAAGAACTGCACTTAAGAAGGATTTAAAATCCTGTTTTATTAAACCACAATTATATACAGCCACTTCCCAACTCGGGAGGGATACAGAAAATAATGACCGCACTTGGGTCTAAACTGAACAATCAGATAATTTAAACTAAAATTAAATAGAAATTAAGTAATCGTTGCTCACAGAGCTATGAACGCGAGGTTGGCCTCTATGCTAGAGGGTGCGTAGCAAGATTTAACTAATACAAACGCACTTAGAATTACTTCATTAAGTAATAGAGTAACAGCGCTAAAGCTTAGAATTTAAATACTAGCTGGTCGGGCGAACGTCGAACAGAGTAGCAGTGGTCCGAGACTAAAAGCTCTCTCACACTGAGAGGTTCCTACCTACCGTTTAAATAGAAACTTGGCTCCACTTCAAATTAGCATAAAGCTGAAACGCGGGCTTATTCTAACGGGAAGTTGAAATAAGAACAGATAGAAAAAGGCAAATTGAAATAAAACTTTGTTAGTTTAAACTAAAACCTTACAAGTTTTGACGAAAATATATTCTGATCTTCAAGTAAAGCACCACTTGATTCTTTTATCAATTTTATCCAAAACCTGATACCTTGTTTCCACTGATGTGAAAGTCTCAAAGAATAAAATGCAAAAGTTATCAATCATATTTTAGTATAGTATTTCTTTAGAACGTGTTATGGGCTTCGTGTGAAGTGCAACTTCCGATATCCCTTAAAAAGTGTTACGAGTTTCAATCCGATTGCCTAATTTTACCCAAAATCTAATAACCCTGCAGAGTTATTAGGTTATTTTTGAAGCAGGACTAATGAAAAATGAGCAATGCTCTAGCCGAGATTTGACCCTGGACCTCTCGAATACGCGCCGAGTGTGCTACCGTTACACCACGAAGACATGCAGAAAGGAGGGGGGGAATACCTTATAAAATCTTTATATGAATGCAGAAAGCTTAAATACCCCAAACAAAAATTTTTGTAAGTTTGTTTGGTACGAGATTTATCGTGGACTAAAAAACTGTCATACACATACACACATCATCGTAAAAATAATAAAATCGTGTCGTGTTCGTGCTTATTCCATGATTCGTGCTATGAAATGTTTGGTCCAAAAATGTTACCTTCCTTAACTCTATATACAGACTGACGGGAGAAAAATAATTTATTAATTTTACCTTCAGCTTATTTCATGCAGACATAATTTATATATTTTTGGACTAAATTACTTTAGGTAAAGTAGGATCTCTTATTTTAACTTAAAATGATAGGTTCAAGCAGAAAAAATTAACAACGTAACTAGATATTAGCAATTCAAGGAGTAAAATTATGTTTCAGGAATAGGAAACAAAATAAGATGTATGATTACACGAGAAATTGAATGGCATTCTTTTATGGTAATCTCTCTCTCTCTCTATATATATATATATATAAGCGAAATACCATAGCCTCGTCACGAGATCTCGGAAACTATATACCTGATTGACTTGAAATTTTACATAAATACTTATTTCACGATGTAGACGCTCACTAAGAACGGATTTTATGTAAATCCTGTCCACAATGGATTTTTGTTATACAACCATAACAAGCGAACAGTAGCAACACTTTTCGAAATAAAGCATTTTTATCTTCAATACGCGAGACTTGTTGCCACTCGGAAAAATGAGTGCGAAAATTGGCGTTTTCCGAGTTTTTAATTTTTGGCTGATTAAAGTCGTACGAAGATGGCAATAGACGAAATGGCTTTTTTGGAGTCGGGAATAATGTATTTAGTGTTTGGGAATGCTATTTTTATTTCATCGTAAAACTTCGAAATTTCTATTAACAAACTCTGTAAGGTTTTAGTTAAACTAACAAAGCTTTATTTTAATTTTCCCTTTTCTATCTCTTCTCATTTCAACTTCCCGTTAGAATAAGGGCCCGTTTCAGCTTTATGCTAATTTGAATTGGAGCCAGGTTATATTTAAACGAAAGGTAGAAACCTTTCAGTGTGAGAGAGCTTTTAGTCTCAGACCACTGTTACTCTATTCGACGTTCGCCTGACTAGCTGGTATTTAAATTCTAAGCCGTAGCGCTGTTACGTGACTACTTATTGAAGTAACTCTAAGTGCGTCAGTATTAGTTAAATCTTGCTACGTACCATTTAATTTAGAGGCCAACCTCGCGTTTAAAGCTCTGTGAGCAACGATTACTTAATTTCTAATTAGTTTTAGTTTAAATTACCTGATTGTTCAGTTTAGACCCTGGTGGCGGTCATTATTTTCTGTATCCCTCCCGAGTTGGGAAGTGGCTGTACATAATTGTGGTTTAATAAAAGAGGATTTTAAATCCCTCTAAAGTGTAGTTCTTCTACCACTTATTCACAGTATTCTACCACAGAACATAGCTGCATTCAGCTCCCTGTTCAAGATCAGGACTTAGGACGTAGTTACTTTCACGAAGATGTCTACCAAGAATATGCACCGAACACTCAGTCCTGACAACTCTACGATTTGAAAGCGAGCAGCGGCAATAATTTTCGAGATAAAGCAGATTTCCATTTCCAGCTTGCGAGACTGTTGTTGCCTCTCGGAAAAAGGGAGGGCAAAAATGATTGTGTTTCCGAATTTTTAATTAATGTTTTTGATTTTAAATGCTTTTTTTTTGGAAAAAAAATGGACGTGGACCGTTTCCAGGACCCAGAAAAGAATTGTAGAAAGTTTGGGGACGATAGCTATAAAAGCGACTGAGCTATTAGAGGACAAACCAACAAACTTTTTTCTTTTTATATATAGTGTGCCCAGCAAAGCGGACGGGTATCAGCTAGTGATACATATAATCGATGAAGTGTGGATCACGTGTGACAACATCTTTGTAAAAATAAAATAAAACTGGCTGCGAAGAATTTAATTCGCGTTTAATTACTGAAAACTCACTACCGAATTTTTGGAATGAAAATTATCTCCATTACCTATGTAGTATTAAGGTTGGAGGAATATAAAAATCTATTTTCAATGAATGAAAGACTTGAATTAGATACCATTTAGTTCGTAAGCTTTCTCATAACTAATTGTCTGTAAGCATTGACAATATAAATATTTTGCGGAATTAGAGTTATTTGTTTGGTACTTTCAAATGGGTTATATATTTTCTATGTCTGAATAAAATTTAATTTCATTTTCATTCTAAAATATTTTTAGACAAATTTAATTTACTGAAATTTAATTTCTCGGTAAATCTTTAAATCCCTGAATTAAAATATCCAGTTTTACGTAGCCGATGTTTCATGAAAAGGTTGCAGCGTTATACTCTATAGATCAGTGATTCTCAAACACTTTTATTGCATTGATCTTTTTTAAAGGAATAGTATTTTTCAAAGTCCCCTTTATATTTCTCTCTACATAATTTCTACTGTAATATATAATCATAAGACTAATAATAAAAATGAGAGCAAAAGGTTTTAAAAAATGAATTATTAGATTCATGTTTTATTATTTTTGTACTATCCCTTTTAAATTTACACATAAACAAATATTACCTAATGTTAAATGTCAGAGAAGCCATCATAGTACTACATTAGATTATCGTATCGGAAGAAATGCTTACTTATTCACATTTGTTGAACCATCATCCTTGGTGATGGTTCAACAATTCAGTGTACGGTCCACAACATCAAGATTTTAGCAATGAACATTTCTTGAAAAATTTGTAATGTTTTAGTTTAAAATAACAAAGTTTTATGTTAATTTCCTCTTTCCTATGAACTCTTATTTCAACTTCTCGTTAGAACGAGCACGTGATTCAGCTTTATGCTAATTTGAAGTGTAGCCAAGTTTGTATTTAAAAGGTTAGCGAGGAACTTTTCAGTGTGAGAGAGCTTTTAGTCTCGGTTCACTGCGGCTCTGTTCGACGTCCACCTGACTAGCGAGTATTTAAGTTCTAAGCCTTAGCGCTGTCACGCTATTACTTATTGAAGTAATCTAAATGCGATAGTATTAGCTAAGTCTTGCTACGCACCACTGATCGTTTAGCATAGAGGCCAACATCGCGTTTAAAGCTCTGAGAGCAACGACTACTTAATTTTCTACTCAAAGTTATTTTAAATTATTTAATTGTTCAGTTTAGACCCAAGTGCCGTCATTATTTTCTGTTATCCCTTCCGAGTTGGGAAGTGGCAGTAAATATTAGTTTAATAAAAGGGTCATTTTTAAACCCTCCGTGCGTGTAGTTATTCTACCATTTAACCACAGTTATTCTGCCACAGAACATAGCTGCATTCAGCTCCCTGTTAGAGATCAAGACTTTGTTACAGTTACGAATATGTTCGCCAAAAGTATGCACAGAACACTCAGTCCTGACAAATTTACGTTGTTGTTGGAGCAGGATGAAAGAGGAAAAATATTCATTTAAAACCAATCCTAATGATAATATACTATCTGCCAAATGTATCTCGGTACCCAGTGGTACTGACTCGGAGAGTCTTGAGGCATATATTAATATGATGTTGGTTCCCATTTTGCGTTGATGACAACCTGTACACGTCTTTGGAGACTTTGCACCACTTTTTGATAGGTGGCCACTGGAGATCAGCTGATGTGAGCGTGTCTGACATTCGTGAATCCTCGTATATCGTAATGAGACTCAAGAAATGGAAAGATAAGACTCTTACTAATGGTCAATTTCGAGAAACAATCCCATTCCAAAGTAATAGTAGGACATACTTTACATTCATTAAGTCAATGCTCAGGCTGAGCCTATTTTGAGACCCGATCTTTGATATTTATGTGCGAAAGAATTTAAAACGAATAACAGCATGTAATACAGCAGTATTTTAATTTCAAATAAACTAACAATTAATCAATTCTTTGAGATTACTACTCTACAAACATTCCTTACAATTATGCACATATTTACAGCATTTAGTTCAGATACTTTGGCCTCATATTTAAGGTAATATATTTATAACAAAATAAAATTATGAAGATCTGAACCTTTCACTGCAGAATTCAAGACAGATGGCCGTGAGAGCAGGAGGTGAAGCAATATTCTCTTGTCATAACATAATCTTCAGAAACATTTTTCTCAAATCTCTTCTTACTCCCTGGCAAAAGGATAATCAAGCAAACTACAGTAACAGATGGTCCGGATGAGTTTTATTTCCTCACCCCTCTACATTTCCGTTAGTCACGGCTTCTTGGCGCCCGTGATGATTTTCTGCAGCAGGATAAATTAAAGAAACCGATCGGAATGTTTTATTCCGCATACGTTCTTCGGACGAACACAGTAGAAATACGGAATTTTATCTCATCTTCCTGTCAGGCAGTGTAATTAGTATATGTTTTGACCGTACGCAACTATGGAATACCTTGTGTAGGAATAAATAATTTCACCTTTGTACGCAGAAGATAAATGAAGTCTTATTTCTAGCACTCACACAGCAAAACATATCCATTATTTCCTTCTTTAATTAATTAAGATTAATTTAGTCTAGAGTGACTAAAATACAGTTTAAATGTTTATTCATTTGCTGTTATTAAAGTAGAGTAGGGCATATCTTACATACAAGTTTTAAAGAACAATAATGCTTCTATTTATTTTATGTAATTAGTGGTTGTGCATACACATAAGTAACAGTATACACATAATAAACTTAATATATCTGTATACCTAATATGTACCCTAATAGTGAAAAAGTGTTGTCCGTAGTTTCAGCAGTTCCCACCTTACCATCTTTCCATGTTCTGGTCCTTCTTGCAGTGTTCCTTATTTAGTGTGGTCAATTCTCGGTGGACAAAGTACTGAGGTCTTTATTTTAATTCCATCGACGGGATCCAACAGGCTGATAAGCAGTGAGCCAGCTGTTCTGCCGATGGCGAAAACAAAGAATGTATACACATAACAGTATACACATAAGCTGTGTAACAGTATACAGCTAAGCATTTATTACATGGAATAATACGGACAATAACAGACACGAGCCAGTCTTGAAAAACACTCCAAACACCTTCCATCTTGGAAGGTCGAGGAGACAGATGCAGGAAGACTTCCACGACGTGTCTCGACATGCTGTTCAAGATGGATGCAAATCTTTGCAAAGATTTTCTGTTTTAAGTTACCCTAAAGGAAGCAATCCAGATTTGAGAAAACTGGGGAGAGGTATTCCAAGTCAAATAGCCATCCATGACGTGTCTAGACATGCCGTTCAAGATGGATGCAAATCTTTACAAAAACTTTCTGTTTTAAGTGACCCTAAAGGAAGCAATCCAGATTTGAGAAAACTGAGGAGGGGTATTCCAAGTCAAATAGTCAAAACGAGAATCAAATGATTTGAGAAAGTCTATAGAAGTACTGAGGCTTCCATTGTAGTAAAAAAAGTATTATCCTGGTCAGTGGTGGTTCATGGTAAATTATCTGCCTCAATCCTAGGTCTCCATGGACGTGAGTTTGCTTATGGGTGAGTGCATTTGGCATAGTTTGTAACTCAAATTGC
>KK114676.1:339174-390526 GCA_000611955.2 Stegodyphus mimosarum
TCCAGCAGAAATTATTGTTATTTAAGGGACTATAACTCAGAAGGAATCTCAGATTACAATTCTAGAAGAAATAGATTTTCAAATTTTGGCTAAAATATGAAGAAAAGATGTAAGAAGATCAAATCCATAATTTAAATGGGACAAACTTTTCTTCCCTAAAACACAAGAAGAAGAAATTTTACATGTTTTATTAAGAGAATAGTCTTTCTTAGTTGCTGAAATATATTCTAAATCTTTACTGTTTCGAAAATACTCATCTCGGAATCAGAGAAAACACGTCTGGCCGACTAATGATTCTGCAACACGTTTTCTCGAACTCTTTTGGAAATGAAATTATTTGTGGAAAACCTTCTGCGGTATCTTCAAATTTTCGATTTATCGCCATCATAACTCAGAGTAATGTCTTAAAAGTGTCAGTCAAGTTTATCAGTTTTTAATTGCCAGTTCAATAGTTTCGGAACTCCGATATGCCTTTTGATAGATAAAGAGCTAACTGCTTATGTCGAGGCTAAAAGCAAGAGGGGATGTGATAACTGTTTACAAGATCAGCTTCCCAATGATGACGTTTCCGTAATATTTTGTGTTTCTAATTGTGTATGGGTACGATGCTTCAATTTTCAAACTGCGTTGGTTGCAGATTTTTCTTTCTTGAACATTCCTATAATGTTACATAGAATTTCTATGTCAGTGGAAAAGTCATAATGCTCGTTTTCATAATGTTCTGTGAGTCATAATGTGCTTGTTGTAAGTTTTACAAGAGCTATGTCGTTCTATAATTTGCCACTTTAAGATTGGTGAATCTGTACCATTTCTTTTCCCAAAACCATGATCGATAACTATGGTAAGAACTACTGCAGAAAAAAAGATCGAATCCACTAATTTTTTAACCCCCGATTCCTACATTTTAGTTACAATATCTAGCGATATCGAGACTTTTACATCGCAGCTCTTCTAATTATACCCAGTTAGTATGGGTAGTCTGCACTCTGAGTGAATCCGGAAAACGCAGATTTCCATCTCCATAGTAATGAACTTACAAGTCTCATATTGCACGTTACAGTCTACTAATTACATTCTACATCAAGAAACAAGTCAATGAAAGCCGGTAATAACGAACTGCAATATTTCTTTTTCTGACTCTATTGAGTGATATTAACTTAATCGAGGAGTGATATTAATTATTCATAGATTTAGTTAATATCACTCATAGATTCACGAATGTCACTCATTATAACTAATAGCTATGAGTGATATTAACTAAATTTTTGTGAGTTACAGTTGATGAGGGTTAACCTCATCCGTTATAACTCACAAAAATTTAGTTAAATATCACTTATAGAAAATGTTGGCTGTAGCATTCTACTTGTCAACTCTTCACACACAATTGCGCATGATATGTAGGCGAATACAACGGTAACTGCTCAAGATCTAGACTAACATCTATTAAATTATTATATTCTAATCAATAACTCCATTAAGTTCTGTAACTGTTATGTTCTAACCTGATATTTATTGCTTATTTCCAAATTAATTTGTATACTTTGTAGAGTCATTAGGTTAATTCGAAGCAGGAGACATGAAAAATGAGCAAAGCCCTGGCCGGGACTCGAACGACAGACCTCTCGAACACGCGCCGAGCTTTCTGACCACTACACCACGAAGGCATGCCAAGAAGGCGGAAGAAATACCTTATATACTCCCTCTTTTAAAAGGCGACTGGGGATTAGGGGACACAAGTTACGACTCTAAATAAGTTGAAAACAACTGCAACCTTGAAGTGCCTATTTTAAAGTAACAGACTGCAGTAGGTTTTCCTCTAAAGGCATTCTTTATCTCGCCAGCGGAGATTCAAAAGTTTAGGAAAGCGGGGTTTTGAAATGAAACGTAACTTTATTACGGAAAAGGATAAAAATCCTCCATTCTAAGCACACTTTCTTTCGCGTCTGTTCCAATTCATGGTTTTCAAGCAAGCAGCTTTGAAAATGTTGGTTGCCTTTTAAACATCAAAAACAAAAACCACATATTGTGTGCCGAATAATGTAATGTCTTAGATGCTTCTAAAATGGGTCATCCTTCTGATCACAATGGGTGGACGAGATCTTTGAAAGGAAAATACCGGATAGTATTTTTAAAAGTAGAATAGCACACCCTCTACAGAATACGGAACAGCTATTGCTTTAGCGTTCAGAATAAAAATCTATGCCTTATCGGGGGTGACGGAATTTCTAACTTTGAATTTGATATCTGGGGCATCCCCTTCTTTATCTACAGAGGCATTCGGGACGGGAAGCATGACAGAAAGTATCACCCACTGAAAATTCTCGCCAACTTCGCTTCGCATCTGCATTCCTATATGAATAATTCAAAGAGTTATAAAGGACTAAAAATATAAAAGAAAATTCTTACAGACAATTCTTAGCTGGAGGGTTCGCTCAACAGAAGCAGGAGCATCTCTAAACGTGTAGTCCAGTATTGAGAATTATTATGCATTAAAAAACTCGCTGTTATGCACATTGAAAGATTGAGCGCAAAGAAAGTAATTTTCGCTCGAATATAAAAAATAAGTAAAATATTTAATTTTTTTTCCCTTAAGATTATTCCACTTCATTTTGTGAAAAAGTACTCGGATATATTTTATTCGAAAGAGTTATGGTAAGGAGAGGGAATGGTATCTCATATTTTCCATTTCGTTCAGATATTCGAATTTTTTTCAAAAGGAATATCCCTTCATTTTATTCGCCGATATTTTGTTTATTCAGGTTCGGAAGGATTAAATTATTTTTGCAACCTATAAAGGGAACCGTATTCCTCGATTTCGAATTTTATGTAACGGAAATTTTTGAAATATTTCAGATCTGGGAGTTACAGTTAAAACGAGCATAGAAATTATTACGAAATCTATCAAACTGCATGATTCCAGTATTTCGTGCCAAAATGTGTTCTTTTGCGCAATGGAATTTAGGGCACAGTTGTTTTGCGTAATGGAGTTTAGAACTCAAAAACGTTTAAAACTTTTAAAAACACTATTTTATTTATGCAAAATAGAAAAACAGTTTAAATTTTCTAGTTTTCTAGTTTTTCTAGTTTAAAAGTTAAATTTTCTCCCTCTTTTCTGAATGCCTTCGTGGTGTAATGGTAGCACACTCGGCGCGTATTCGAAAGGTCCCGGTTAGAGTCCCGGTGAGGACACTGATCATTTTTCATGCTTCTTGTTTCAAAATAACCTGATGTCTCTACAGTGGCGCCCAAACTAAAAGGGTGGTGAATGATGATTCTTCACCACGGGAATTTGGCGATTCGGTCCCCTAATACTCAGTCGTTTATTAAAAGGGGCTATTTTCTCCAGCCTTTCTGCATGCCCTTCGTGGTGTAACGGTTAGCACACTCGGCGCGTATTCGAGAATTCCACTTTCGAGTCCCGGCGAGGGCATTGTTCATTTTTCACTTCTCTTGTTTCAAAATAACCTAATAAAATAACCTCTACACGCTACATAGACATTAATAATGTTAATTAGTTTGGACTTGAAAATGCTTTAGCCGATTCTTTTGAAACGCATTAAATACATTATAACGTATTTCTCCCGCCTTCTTCGCATGCCTTCGTGCTGTAGTGGTCTGCATGCTCGACACGTAACCGAGAGGTCCGTGGTTCGATTCCCGGCGAAGGCGTAGCTCATTTTTCATGTCTCCTGCTTCGAAATAACCTAATGTCTCTACACTGACGCCAAAAGGTGGTGGATGATGATTGTCCAGCGCCGCGATTTGGCGATTGGGTCCCCAAAACCCCAGTCGCCCTTTAAAAGGGGGAGTATATAAGGTATTTCTCCCGCCTTCTTCGCATGCCTTCGTGGTGTAGTGGTCTGCATGATCGACGCGTAACCGAGAGGTCCGTGGTTCGATTCCCGGCGAAGGCGTTGCTCATTTTTCATGTCTCCTGCTTCGAAATAACCTAATGTCTCTACAACATTGTGTTACGTTCTCCTACAAATTCATTCATTTTCAACATGATTTCATAAAGGTTGCCACTGAAAAGGAATAAATCTCGTTAATTTAATTCTTATGCGGACCGGCAAATATTAGTTGTCCAGATTTTTGTCATTCCGCTAGATGCAATAACTTTAACTCATTTTTCAAGTTATAACTGTATTGCTTACGAAAATGACGGATTTCAAAGCAAACGCAATTCTTATCAATATAAATCTTTGTTTTACTTTTTTAATATCGTACAGAAGTGATATAACTCTAACTGAAACACATATACTTGATCGAATTAATAATTTCCGTGAATATTTGTGTTGGAAAACTGAATTCAATTTACTGGCGCTGAAATGAAAACAGCGCCACAGGAAAGCACAGAATGAGCAGCTGTTCCGTCTAAAAGACTCCTCCACTCGGGCTAGAACTTAAAATAATAATAATTTCACTAAAGCTAGCTTAGGTAAGCTATTTGAAAGGTGTAGCCGAAGCTATCAGAGATCTAACTAATTGGCCCCTAAGTATTAATTAAATCGGCGAAGCCAAGCAAGGGCCTAAGGTATGGCCGAGCTTAGCAATAGCTAAGAGAGCCGTAGCCAAAAGGCAAACGCGCGCTAGTCAGGGAATCAGACTCTCTGTCTCGAAGTCGGTGACTTAAATAGTACTCTTTCTCATTTGCATTTACTGCGTTCCTGAATTTACATTCTGGCAGGAAATTGTAAGCTGAAATTCGAATAAGATAGGAAAGATGCAAAACTTAAAATAATTGTTAATAAACTTAGGATAAACCTTACAATGTAAAAAAGAAATTCTCTGTGTTTGTCCTCTAGTAACTCAGGCACTATTATAGCTATTGTCACCAACTTTCTACAGTTCTTTTCTGGGTCCTGGAAAAGGTCGATATTCACTTTTTTTCCAAAAAAAAGCTAAAATCAGAGATATTAATTAAAAACTCAGAAAAGCGATCGTTTCCGTCTTCATTTTTCCGAGTAGCAACAGTCTCGCAAGCTGAGGATAAAAATCTGCCCTATTTCGAAAGTTGTTGCCACTGCTCGCTTTCAAATGCTAGAGTTTGTTAATAAAAAAATTCCATGTTTTACGATGAAATAAAAATAATATTCTCAAACATTAAATACATTATTCCCGATTCCAAAAATTCGCGGGAAGCTATTTCGACTATTCCCATCTTCGTAGACTTTAATCAGCCGAAATATTAATAAAAAAACTCTGAAAGCGCTCATTTTCGCATTCATTGCAAGCGTTCTTTATCTTTAGGTACTTTAACTATTACAGTTTCCAAATGAACTTTGAGACTTTTAATTAAAATGATTTTAATTACAATGTTCCAAATGAACTTTGAAACTTTTAATTACAATAAGTGTAATTTTATAGAAATGCCGGAGATTTGCATTAAAAAAATTGAGGGCAATGGTAAATCACGAAGACCGAACTTTAGTAATCTCTTCAATTCACCGCCAGATGAGCTCGTATTCAATCAAAATAAGTGTAAGTAAAGCGAGATAAAAATGTAAGTTCTACAAATCTAAAATATTGTTCATGACAAACAGTAAAATTATGCAACTGTTTCCCGAGATCTGAAGTAACATTCCAAGAACTTTCCAGCGAAATACTGTTGGAGGAAAGCTGATTTAAACAGGCTGAATTTTATCTCATATCAGAAAGCCCAGGAAAATAAAATCCGCCTAAAAATGTCCCACATACAGCTTTAATTATATTATACAGGGTGTTTATAAAGTCCCGGACCCATTTTGATGTTTAATAACTCATAAAATAATGAAGATATAAACAAACTTATAGCATTTATTGATCGAATAACTTATTTTCCTTTTCAGGTTTGAATATCTTTACTTTTGTAAATATCGTCTGCGCGTGTGGTTAATTTCAGATAATTTGATTTTCCAGTCTAAATATCTGTACTTTTCTAAATATCATCTGCTTATAAATTGCATTTTTCTCTTTTGATTTTGGCAACTATGAATCAACTATGGCAAAAACCATCATGTATACCGTGAGGCACAAAGGGATTCACAAAAGGTTAATGTGTGGTGTGGACTAATGCACGACCGAGTCATTGGGCCTTTCTTTTCTACAGAAAAGACCGTCTCATCAGTCGTATACATAGACATGTTGGAAAACTTCGAATTTCCACAACTAGAAGAGCTTCAGCCACATGTCGTTTTGCAACAAGATGGGGCACCACCTCATCGGGGTACCATCGTTCGTAAATCTTTGAATGACCATTTTACAGGAAGATGGATTGGGCTAGGAGGTCCAATTCCTTGGCCACCCACATCACCTGATATTACGCCGTTGGACTTTTTCCTTTGGGGATTTGTAAAGGACAACGTTTACAGGAGGAGAGTGTCGAACACTGATGACCTAAAAGCCAGAATGACAATCGCAATAGCCTCTGTGGGTGCCGACATGCTTGCCGGTACCTGGCGTGAAATTGAATATGGACTTGATATTTTCCGTGCGACGATGGGGGCACGCGTGGAAGTTCATTGACAAGGGTCATGAAACTTCTTGAGTCTATCTAACCACTTATGTTATTAATTTTAATCTATGTTTATCATTTTACAAGTTATTAAACATCAAAATGGGTCCGCGACTTTATGAACACCCTGTATATAACATTCAAATAACCTCTCACCATTAATATGAAAGATACAAATCTGACAGACTACATTGATATTTTACAGGGAATACTTAACGTTCGTAGTAAATTTTTCCTTGAATTTTAGATGCCAGCCAAAGCCCAAAATTTTAACGGTTCCTTAACATTAGCTTTTTTTTATCCATTATTTTAAATAATATGAGCTGATTGAAATAAATATTTTTATGCAACGATACCAAAGATTTTTGAAGTTGCATTCTCTTTACGTCTGCATTATGCTGAAACCGTGCCCAATAAATGCGTATTTAAAGTCTTGTCGATTGGCTTGGTTTATTGAGATTAACAGAACGCAAACTACGGCTAGCTTCCTAAGGAGAGGGATACCTTCGTGGAGGACTTATTAATGGAAACTGGCTCGTATATACGTTACACAACGGGAAAACCACAAAAACTCCCACTCAGCCAGCCCATTCGCCTAGAATCGAAACCAGGCCGGAACTACCAGTGTACGGCGACTCTACGGCTGGACATGCGGAAACCCACCCCTTGTGGATGAGTGCAGGCTATTAATGTGGTTCTTGGAGTAGAAAACGCTAGGGGTAGCAGAAGATGATTGGAGTGCGAAGATTTGGTGTCAGCCAATATCGACTGTGCACCAACGTGTCGTAGATTTTTAAGTATTGATTGCAGTCGAAAATTACTCTAGTACATTCATAAGCTGTTCTGAGTGAATCTGTTTCCCATCAATCCTCAACGTAGTTACCTGTTTCCCTGCAGCGCAGAACTAGTTGAATTTTTTCTATGATCAAAAATACATATGTGTATAAAAACGTCCATTGTAATAAACGAGATTCAAAGCTACATTTTCCGCAGTTAACGTCCATGGTTTTCATATGCACATCCTGCAGCACAACATAAATAAAAAAAAATCTGAAAGGTTTCACATTTTAAATTACGTCCAAAGGGGCGTTTTTTAAACATTTTGTACTTTACTTTCATTTATTGAATATCATGTTCTTCGCACTTAAACCATAAAATTCAGTTCAAGAACAATATCGCAAAATAATTTTAAACTGAGCCTATCTTTAGAATTTCCTACACACAGTCTCACGCGCTGCAGATAAAAATGTTTTTTTTTTTTCTGTACAACGTTGCCATGGCCCGCTTTGAAATCCTCGAGTTTGTTCATCAAAAATTCGTTAAAGTTTTACAAAATATGAAATCGTTCATAAAACAAATTCCAAATTTCAAATTTGGGCTTCCGGATGCCTATATTCGCAGCAGGATTACGCAATTCAAAATTCGATGGCTTTAGGTACCGACGTTTTATCACAATGCGAGAAACATACATACATTTATGCACATTCTTCATTATTTAATTTCTTTAAATATAATACAAGGCTGCAATATTTTGTGGCAACAGTTTGAAAAGTGATACAGACTTTTAATGTTTCCGACGCAAAATCGCAAAACGAAAACAATAGTCCTTCACGAACAAAGCCCCTTTGGACTAATAAAATTCTAATGATAAGGAAGTGCTCCTTTAAAGGTATTTACGCCGCAACAGGATAGTCTAGGCAGGAAATACAGCAATGTGAATCATGAGCATTTTGAATGCGATGTAAATTTTTCCCGCTTTACGAAATTAGAGCCTTTCTAAGAAACCTAATGACAAAGCAAATAATAACTTCTAAGAAGCAAATAGTACAAGCAAAGAAGCAGCTAACGACTATTTATGTAAAAAAATACCTGCAGTGCTCCCAGACCTTAAAAGAATGTGTATCGCAAGGAAGACTAATAAAATAATGCTGAACACGATTATAGTATGATAAATACAAAACAAGAACAAACAAAAAAAAAAACGAAAGTTTCAGATTTTAAATTACGTCCAAAGAGGCGTTTTTTAACGTTTGGTGTCTTACCTTTATTTATTAAATGTCATGTTCTTCGCACTTAAACCATAAAATTAAATTCAACAGCAATATCGCAAAATAATTTAAAAGGATCATATTTTTATAATTTCCGATACACAGTTTCACGCGCTGGAGATATAAAGGTTTTGTTTTTCCCGAAGTCTGTTGTCATGGCTCTCTTTTAAATCGTTGAGTTTGTTCATCGAAAATTCGGTTAAGTTTTATAAAATATGAAATAGATAATAAAACATATTCCAAATTTGTTCTTCCAGATGCTGATATTCGGGTGGAAACGCACTTTATGCAAAACTGGATGGCTCTGGGTAACGTTGTTTTATCACATTTGGAGAAATACAAATACATTTATGCAAATTCTTCATTATTTAATTTCTTTACATATAATGCAGGGCTGCAATATTTAGTGGTAACAGTTTGAAAAGTGAACCGATAAAGTTTCCGACGCAAAATGCCGAAACGAAAACAAGCCATTTTGCACTAATAATTACAGTTTCAGTTTCGAAAATTTTAACAAAAATAATAACACTGTAGGGCTTTGAGGGGATGGTAATGTTGACTACAAGAATGTAAATTTCCCAAGCTTTCTGGAGTGCAAAATGAGACATGAAATTTTGACAAGAGCTATTGAATATTGTTATAATTAATTACAGCCAAATTTTATAACCGAAACTGGGAGCGAGACAGCTATTTCGAAGTTACAAATTTTCAAATTAAATAAAAGTTCTGGCACAGCAAAATGTAAGTACCGTAAATTCTGGCTTACAACGCGCACGTTTAATACAAAATATAAGATCGAAATCTACGGGTGCGCGTTATACGCTCGTTAGAAAAATAATGCATTTAAAATTAAGGAAAAGATGAACACACAAAAATTATATTTCTGCTTGAAATTAGATGTTGTTTGTTTTAAAGAAATGACTTTCATGAAAAGTTCATCATATTCGTCTTTCGTTTTATCTTCAGGCACATCATCGAATTTTGTTTGATCTTCATCCTCATATTGCTATGATCCATAAATAAATAATCACCTTCCGTCTCATGTAGATCGTTGGATAAACTATGCTTTTATTAACCACTCATATACTGTTCCTAGACTAACATGACGGACATCGCCTTCTTTTCCTTCTTTGTTTCTTCCTTGTCTTCGATGTTCACTTCAGAATCAGGGCTTAAGAAAGATAAATCATCTAACTGCTAATTCCGGAAATTCATTCGCCTCGGAAGTGAGTTATTATCTGTAATAATCTTCCCCTTATTTTCGGAACCCTAGAATAACATTCTTGGGCACCTTTGCAATGAGTACAATGAATAATTCCTCGCAGAATTACTCATTTCCCAAGCATTTCCCCAACGCATGTATTGTTCCCTTTATCACTTTGTCAATTTTGTCTACAAAATATAGTTTAAAGTTACTTCGGTGTGCGTAATACCCGGAATATACGGCAAATGTTTACTCACATGACATGTGAGAATAATTAAAGAATGTTTTGATTACTTTCAATTCTCTTATCTAACATGTGCAGTAACATAAAATAACAGTAGATATAGTCACACAAAGGTGGCATAAAATGATTTGTTTATTATTTTCTGATATTTGGATTGTAGAAGAATAAAGAAGAACGAAAAGTAAAAGAAACCTTCTTGGATTGCTCTATCAATCTGTAAAAGGAAAACCAAACGAAAACTTCCTTGTTTATTGTGTGGGGTTTAACTCTTTAATCCTTAATTCTAACTCCAAACTCCACGAGCACCTAACAAGCGAATAATGGCTTAAGTGTATGAACAGGATACGTAAGACTTGAGAAGGGTTTGAAACCCTTTATTACTCAATATATTTACAATCAGTTTTGGCTTGGAACTTTACAATAAAGCCGCCACTCGGGCTTGAACTTAAATACTAATAATTTGAACTAAAATTAGCTTAACTAAAGCTCTTAAATTATATAGCCGAAGCTATGAGAATCTAACTAGTTGGCCTCTAAGTATTAATTGAATCGGCGAAGCCTAGCAAGGGCCTAAGATACGGCCGAGCTTAATAACAGCTAAGAGAGATTTGCCAGAAGGCAAACGCGTGCTAGTCAGGAAATCCGACTCTCTCTCTCGAAGTCGGTTAAGTCTCGACTTAAATAGTACTCATTCTCATTTGCATTCTCTGCGTTTCTGAATTCCCATTCTGGCAGGAAATTGTAAACTGAAATTAGAATAAGATAGGAAAGGTACAAAACTTAAAATAACTGCTAATTAACATAAAGTAAAACTTACAATTGTATCACTCTCTATTAGAAAATCTAGTCTGCACACCACACGACTTCCTTCTAAGAAAAATTAAATTATACTCATTTTTGCCTGCATTTCATTTAAACTTACTGGATTGAAATAAATCTACTTCGTCAATAGCGCATAAACCACAATAGAATAAATGCACTCTAAAATTCACTATATTTGTTTACCATAGCGACACACTGGCGCTAGGTTCACTTAACAGCGCTGCATCTCCTTCATTTTATAACTCAGAATGCACAAAATTATGTATATCATCTGAAGAATACCTAATCGTTGCCACATGTTCTATTCAAATACTATCATAAATCTAAAACGATGTGTAATAGAAATTAAGCGAACAAACAAAACAAAAAAGAAGCAGTTTTTTCAGAGACTATTCAATATTCTCCTTTAATTAACTCAGTTCTCACTTTGCGACGACAAGACAAAAATACATAAAAACTCGAAATATCTATATTAAAAATTACGAAATAAATCTTAAACACTTATTTCCTGGAATAAATTCCAGAATAGCTTAAGCATGATTTAATTCGCAATACTAAAAGAAGGCATTATTTTTGTTGTTGCGAAGTTTAGTTTCCCAAGTTTGGCAACAAAGCCAGTATTCTGCTAACTTTCAAATGTAAACAACGAAGACTGCTATGGTAATAATAGTTAGGCTTAGCCGCACTCAAACAACTTTTTAAATTGTTGATAATTCTACAAATATTGCATGCAGATTTACTAAGGGCATAAAAACCTTAACCGAAAGATAGGAACAACATAATTCACTCATTTTTAAACCAACAAATTGTAAGGTTTATAGTATGCTTATAACAGTTACTTTTAAGCCTGTCACACTTTCCTGTGTCTCTTAATTTCAGCTTACGGTTTCCTACCAGAATGTATTTTCAGAAACATATTTAATGCAAATGAGTAAGAGTAGTATTTAAGTCGCCGTTTCACTGACTTTCTAAGACAGCCAGAGTTTCTGACTAGCGCGCGTTTGCTTTTGGGCTGCTCGACGGTACTTCAGGCCTTTGATAGTTTCACCCACTTAACTGAGATTTAGGCACCAACTACTTAGAATCCTGATAGTTTCGGCTACATTTTTTAGTTAGGTTTTAATTCTTACTACTTTAAGTTAATGCCCAAGTGGAGGCTTTGCTGTACGCTCTGAGATAGGAGTCGACTGCGTTAATCCTAATTTTGAGAAATAAAGGGTAATTAACCCTTCTTGAGTCTTTCGTCTCTGTTGACACACTCAAGCGATTATTTGCTTATGGCTGTAAGAGGGTCCCCATATTTAACTGTTATATAAAAGGGTGGAACCTCACAAAATGTACGATTTACAAACATACAAGAATAAAGAAACAGATCACTGAGCCAAGTAACAGAGTGGATACATATATCCATATATTTATATACTTTTGGTGAGGCCGAATGCAACTAAAATAGGAGTTGCACATCTGTATGTTACAGCAATCCTATCTACAAAATTTTAACATTTTGAGGCTACTCGTTTTTGAGTTATGCGAGATTAATACGTACGTATGTACGGACAGACGCCAAGAAAATATCTTTTCAGAATCCATTTTAAAGCAGTTTTAGAAATAAGATAGCCGAAATTTTTCGTGATTACAATACTTCCTTTTTACTTCGTACAATGAAGTAAAAAGCGAAAGAAAGCTATTAATCCGAGATTGACCACTTATGCAACAAACCGTAGTTTAAAATTTCAACAGGAATAAAAATCGAATTTCTCTTTTCTTAATTCACAATAAATTTTACGTAATTACATATTTAACTTTGCTAGTGTATTATGTTAACGTTTACTAAATTTTAAGTTTAATAAACCTTTTACTTATCGATACAAATTGACATATGTTACATATGTACTACATCATGTTAGGAATCTTCTGCCAAATCATACTTTTTTTATTAAAGTTATAAACTATTTAATTATGGTTTGTGGACACATATAAAACTTGCATAAGAATTTCCATTTTACTTCCTCGTTTGAATAGAAAATAATATATAAGTATGTAGAGGCATTAGGTTATTTAGAAGCAGGAGACAGAAAAAAAAGGAGCAACGCCTTCGCCGGGACTTGAACCACGGACCTCTTGGTTACTCGTCGAGTGTGCTGACCACTATGCGATGAAGGCATGCGAATAAGGCATGAGAAATACCTTATAATTTGACCAAAATTACACAAAGACCTTAAGTATGCTTTTTATTACCCATTAATTTCAAGGTGATTTTGTGATACTTAAAACAGTCGATGCCCTTCTTTTACATCAATGCATTATTTAAAAAGTATCTTTGAACCGTTATACACGAGTTTCCGAACATCGTCAACAGTATCCTCAATTTGATCAACAAATATTTTTGTAGTTGTTTTGTAATAATGATACAGACACTGTTTAGAAACCTTGTAAAGACATTAGGCGTTTTTTAAAGCAGGAGATGTGAAAAATGAGCAAAGCCCTCGCCGGGACTCGAACCACGGATCTCTCGAATACGCGTCGGGAGTGCTGACCACTACAACACGAAGGCATGCTAAGAAGGCGGGAGAAATACGTTATATGCTCCCCCTTTTAAAAGGCGACTAGAAGACCCATTCTCAAAATTCCGATGGTGGAGAATCATAATTCACCACCCTTTTAGATCGGGCGTCACTGTAAAGACAGATTAGATTTATTTGGAAGCAGGCAAGATGAAACTTGAGCAATGCTTCTGCCGGGACTCGAACCAGGGACATTTCGAATACGCGCCGAGTGTGCTAACCACTGTACCACGAAGGCATGCGAAGAAGGCGTGAGAAATACCTTATAAGTGGTGTTCCAATGTCATGCATATAATTACCATTTGCAATATTCTACGTCTGTCATAACATTAAGAGTCTGTCGTAAACATTAAAGATTCAAACATCTAAAATATGCCAATTTGCAGTAGAACAGATAATCCATACGAAAAAATTAATACATTAATGATGCCAAAGTTAGTTAGATAATAATAAAACCATGATCTGAAACCACAATATTTCAAAATGTAATACCTAACAAGTTTAAATTTTGAATATGGAAATTTAGGTAAATTAATGTCTAATCGGAGTATGAGGTTATGGTCCCATCCAGGCATTAATAATTCGTTGTTTCAAAATTTGAACTATAGTTCTCAATGCATCTTTCAGATCTTACGGCTATTCTCAAAACTTTAGGTCCAGAGAAATGTCTATGAAACATTACGCATGTTAAGAAACATGTTAGCTCAAAAGCGACGTTAATCTCGAAAGGGCTTTTACGTTGAATGGCTATGAACTGCGTAACATTTTCTAATTTGTTGCCACAAAATATCCTCGCCCTGCATTATATTTAAAGAAATTAAATAATGAAGAATCTGCATGAATGTGTGCATGTTTCTCACAGTGTGAAAGCAACAATGGTACCAAGAGCCCTCCAATTCCGTATAGCAAAGCTTTCCACCCGAAAATCTGCACCTGGAAGGCCAAAGTTTGAATTTCGAATTTGTTTTATACATTTGATATTTTTTAAAACTTTAATGAATTTTCGATTGATAAACTTAAAATGTAAAAAATGAAAAAAAAATTATCCTCAGCGCGCGAGACTGTGTATTGGATATTCAAAAGATATGCTGTTTTTAAATTTTTTGTGATTTCGCTGTTAAATCGAACTTTTGGTAGTGTAAGCGCTAAAAGCGAGAGCGGTCACAGTGGATATTTTCGTTGAAATAAGATATCCGGAATTTTTCGCGATTTCAATGATCACAATACAGTTAAATACCAAAAGTCCGCCGACCTGAAATCCGCCAACTCCTGAAATCCGCACTGGCGTCTCAAAATATAAACATTGAATTTATAGGTTCCAGAAATCGCAGAATGGAGAATGAAATACCGAAGAAAAAATATTTATCCAATAATGACGTCATAATTACCGAATAATAATGACTCTATGTTAGTGGCAGAAAAAAGATCTTAGCCCCAGAAGAAGTTTTTAGTACGGATGATGTGTTCAAATGAGCCAACAACACTGGCATATCAGATAACCGATGATGAAATCATTGGCTATGTTTTGAAGTCGCCACAGCAAGAAAACGATTCCGACACAGATAATGAATTTGATAGGAGTGAGAAATTATCTTTTAATGAGGGTTTGGAACATGGTGAAAAATACCTAAAACATTTAGAACAACAAGGCTGGGTCACAGAGCAAGAGATTATGACCCCGTAGAATTTACAAAAAAAAAATTACTCTGGAGTACATTAAGTTTTAAAACAAACCTCTATCAGTAAAATGTTTGAAACGAGTAAAAAAAATTAAATATTTTATGCTTTACTAGTATCCCTTATTTTTACACGTCTTTATTGTATATGTCCTTAATGCTTTAAAATATTCTTGTAATCACTGATATAAATGAATAATATAATAAATATATATATATATAATAATTTAAAGCATATAATAAAATAATGTAATAATGTACATTATTGTACATAATAATTTAAGTAAATATATCTAATATGCCTTATTTACACTCACGTTTGTGAAAATTGCAACACCAAGAAGGAATCGTCATAATTGAATGCAATTTAATACACAGTTGAGTGGTAGTGGTACAAATAAATGATTAAATGTTCAAAGCAAACAAACAAGAACAAGAGATCAGAATCAGTATTTTGTGTGGCCACCACGCGCCGCAATAAGTGCTGCTGCACGACGTGGCATGGAGTCAAACAAAGTTTGAATGTCTGACTGAGGAAGAGCATTCCATATCGTTTGTACGCGTACCCAAAGTTCGTCTGCAGACGCAACAGGACGAGGATCACGAGCAAGACGCCGACCAATGACATCCCACACATGTTCAATTGGCGACATATCCGGGGAACACGCAGGCCAAGGAAGAAGCTGTACCTGCTGCGCTGCAAAGAAGGATTTAACAATCCGAGCAGTATGAGGGCGGGCATTGTCCTGTTGAAATACAGCGCCTGGCAAGCTTTGAAGGAAGGGAACAGCTTCGGGCTGTAGAACTTCACGGATATACCGGTTGCTGTTCAGATTGCCCACAATTCGTAGCAATTGAGATCGTCTATGATATGCTATGGCGCCCCAGACCATAACTCCGGGTGTTCGTCCACTGTGGCGTTCGATAATGCACTCCGGAAGGTGGCGTTCACCGGCATAGCGTCTGACACGAATGCGGCCATCATGGTACCACAAATTAAAGCGGGATTCGTCAGAAAACACGACATGCTGCCAATCAGCACGCCAGTCTCTATGCTGATTGGCCCATTGTAGCCGCAGGCGGCGATGGTCGTGCGTTAGGGGGATCCTGTATAAAGGAGTCCGTGCGCGCAGTCCACACTGCAGCAGACGTCTACGAATTGATGAAGCACACAATGAAACACCTGTAGCTATTGACCACAGTGCTGCCAATTGTCTAGAGGAAGCTGTACGGTCCGTCCGCGCCATGCGGACCAGGTGTCTATCATCGCGAGCTGACGTCACATTTCGGGGTCCACTCCCGGATTTCCGAGTTGTCCGACACTCGTCCGTCCACTGCTTCCAAACGCGCATCACTGTGCTGCTGTTACGCTGCACACGAGAGGCTACTGCACGATACGACAATCCAGCTTCACGAAGGCCGATGATTCTCCCTCGTTCAAACTCTGTAAGTTGTTCAAATCTCGCTCTCTTTCGTCGACGAGGCATAAGTACAGATTGAGTTAACGTTTACCACTAGCAGATAACCACCGATAACCATACACGCCTCGCTACAGCCGTCTATTTATTCGGATCCATCAGCCGTTCAGAGGGCGCTGCTCAGCATACGCATGCGCTACGGATTTGCAATTCTAATCATTTGCATATCATGCGCTACTTTGCATTTCCTGAAAATTTCAGCTCACTCGCGTGAGTCCTTCATGGTGTTGCAATTTTCACAAACGTGAGTGTATTTTGCACTTTCAGTCTGAATACTATGATTTGGCTTTTCTATCCTGAAATCTTCGAAATCCTAAAATCTGCACAGCCTCTGATCCCAAGCAATGCGGATTTCTAGACTTCTACTGTAATTCCTTTACTTCGTACAAGGAAAAAAGAAAGACAATTAAGTAAAAAGGATTATTGTTTTCAGCAGTAAAAACTGAGTTTGATCAGGAAAATTTGTGAAGGCTTCCAACAATGCAAAAACATTTTCTTGCCGCCATTAAACGTGCTCCAATATATCCTTAATAAATAATTCTTAATAAATGAAATAAACACACAAAACGTCAATAACAAGACAAAAAAAACAATTTTGTAAAGCCACCTTTGTAAGAAAACTGAACATTGTTATGATGAACAGAGGAAAAGCTGAAAACAACAAACAATTGTATGACAACACTTAAGGATGCATTAGGAATTCTTAACGTATACTGCTATGCTGCTTATAGAAAAGTTTATAATTTTGCTGCTGAATTGTATATGGAATAAGTGCGAAGAAAATGATACTTCATAATAAAGCTAAAAAAAAAAGGTTAACAGAAGCGTATGTAACTAGGATAACAATTCAAGGTTTTCTAGATAAATGTAAAAATAGAAATAATTTCATGTTACTATGTGAACATGGAGTTATACATTTATCTCATATAATATTTATAAATAAAATTTTATTTTTTAAGAATTTTCTGAGTTTCTTAATATGAAACTAAAAGGTTTTTAGTTTATTCGTCGTGAACAGTCAAACTTACTGTATCACAAGTCGTAGTGAATAGAGTGAGTGTGATAAAGAAAGGCGTTTAGAATATTTTGAAGAACATATCTGTCGTAAGAACCATATGACCTACGCATTTTTTTCTGCATTTCATTTATTTCCTAGAATTTCATTAGAGATATATTTCGCATTCAATTAATTCTGTTCTCACTTCGCAGAGAAGCCAAAATATATAAAAACTCAAAACGTCTGCATTGCAAATTGTAAAATACAGAAAAGCATAAAACACCAAATGCAGTTAAAAACAAATATTTATTTATTTATTTATTTATTTAATTTACAATTAAATTAAGAGTTTCTAAGCAGAAATAAGCAATTCAGCTAACGAACAGGAAGACATGTTTTTGGCTGCTCACAATTTGTAAGGATCTTAAGTTTAACTAACGTTTATTTTATTTTTAAACTTTACTATCATCTCTTATTTTCCACTTCCGGCCAGAATGAACGCATGAATATGTTTATGCAAATTGTACTTTCTAACGCTTAAGTATTTAAGTTGTGGCTTTTTGCCAAGAGTAGAGTAGAGAAGAGGAAGGAGAAAGAGTCCTCTTGCTACAAGTCTTCATGCAAGCTTGCCATCAGTTACTGTCCGCCTTTAAGGCAATTTAAAAGGCCAGTCTTAGTGTTAGTCATCTGTGTAAAATATTAAAAGTTAGCTCTTATTTAAATTTTAGTCAGTTAGTATTTTAGGACTGAGTGTTCGGTGCATATTCTTGGAAAACATCTTCGTAACAGCTTAAAGTCCTGATCTGGAACAGGGAGCTGAATGCAGCTATGTTCTGGTGGTAGATACTGTGATTAATTGGTAGAAGAACAGCACTTGAAAGGAATTTAAAATCCTTTTTTATTAGATCACAATTCTTTACAACCAGTTCCCAACTCGGGAAGGATACAGAAAGTAAAGACCACGCTTGGGTCTAAAAGTGAACAATCAAATTTAAACTAAAACTAAATAGAAATTAAATTAGTCGTTGCTTGCAGAGCTATTACGCGAGGTTGGCCTCTAAACTAAATGGTGCGTAGCAAGATTTACTAATACTGACGCACTTGGATTTATTTCAATAAGCAATCACGTAAAGCCCTATGTCTTAGAACTTAACTGCTAGCTAGTCAGGAAAACGTCGAATAGAATGACCGTGGTCTGAGACTAAAAGCTCTCACACATTGAGAGGTTTCTACCTCTTGCTTAAATAGCCGTTGGCTCCACTTCAAATTAGCATAAAGCTAAAAACGCGCACTTCTTCTAACGGGAAGTTGAAAATGAGAAGAGATAGAAAGATTTAAATTAAAATAAAACTTTGTTAGTTTAACTAAAACCTTACAAGTAGTCTTATTTTCTTCTACGTTCAGACCACAAGTGGTTGGTCATTGTATCCCGAAGTTCGGGAACGTCTGTAAAATCGATAAGCAAATAAAGGGTAATTTTAACCCTTCTTAATCTTTGTTGTAAAATCTTCTACATACGCTCGAACATAGCTTTTAGTAAGCTCCCTTGTTCCTACTCACGACTCCAGCCATGTTTGCAAAATCAACTAGAAGAAACAATAGTTCTGAGAAATTGAGAGATAACTTTTCACCCCACTGGGCAGATCGACACTGAATTTGGTGCACCAACTGATTTAATTCACTATTCCAGTAATAGTTTCAAGTGTAAACAAATGGCGGCCTCATCAGGCTTAACGCCACTTGAACTTTTAACTTCTTGATAATTCTACAACCTGTTGAATGCAGATTGACTAAAGGCATAAAAAACTTAACCAGAATATAAGAAAACATAATTCATTCACTTTTTAAGCAAAAAATACACAAACTACGAACATATAAGAATAAAAAACTGAGCTCACTCAGCTGCATAACAGACTGAGTAAGTCTCGCAAAAGCATTATTGAAATTGGTTCGAGAGCGGTCACAGTGAATATTTTTGTTGGCATATGATATCCGGAATTTTTCGCGGTTATAGTGATTACAATACTTTCTCTTTGTGCAAGTAAAAAGGAAAGATAGTTAAGTAAAAAGGATTATTGGGTGGTTTTCAGCAATAAAAACTGAGTTTGACCAGGAAAATTCATGAAGGCTTCCAAGAATACAAAAATGGTTTCTTGCAGCCATTAAACAAGCTCCAATGCATTTTCTAATAAATTAATGCTGCAGCTAAAAGGGAATAATTTATAAAATCGTTACTTAAACATTTTAGGGCTACATTCAAAGCTACTTGCGAGTTTCTAAATTTTGTTTAACAGAAAATTAACAAATGCATTCAATAAATATTTTTAATATATACTCGACATTTTAGCAGGAAACAGTAGACGATCGTGACATTTGCTTTTTAAAGCTGTACATTCGTTTCAAATCCGGCCATAAAATCCAGCAAAATTACTCCTGCTGTTAGTAAAATGTTTTCAGTTATTTTCGTGAAAGTGCAACCATTTCTTCGTAATCGCTGAAACTGCTGTATCGATTGCTATATACAGAAGCGGTAAAGGATTAAAAATCGTATCGTTTTCACATACCGTTAACCAGTTAGAATCCAGGAAAAGCGATAAAACTGACGAATGCGTCTATCGATTGTGGCCGATGTGTCGGAAAAATAACATCCTGTCATGTTTCTTTCCTCGTATCATAATTCTTTACAGCTAAACAACAAGCTATACTTCTCACGCTTTGCACGTGTACAAAGGCTTACTTAATATTTATGGAACATAACCTGATAGAGGTTTTATACAGAACAAGGCGCTCGGATTTAGGGCAATTTTTTACGGCGCATAAAATGTTTCCAGCCACCGCAAAGTTGTGGAAGATTTTGAGACAAACAAGTCATATATTATATCCTCTTTCTTCTCTAGCACTTCAATGATAAGCATTTGCCCCACATGTTAAGGTTATATTTTGCATTAGGCTGATAGCAGGATGTCTAGCATAAATATACACTGAGCGATTAGGAGAGTTTTGTAGGTTAACGACGGGAAGGGTTTTACTTCATGCTTAGCCCTTTAGGGAAGAATGGATGAAAATGTATCAGCACATTAATGCACGTTTCCTTGAATTTATGGATAATATTTGAAAGGATGTTTGGGTTTTGAAAGGTATAGTGTCATTTAATTAAAAAAATCTTACACAATATGAAAAAAAATTTCCTTTAGTAAATATATAAGGTATTTGTCCCGTCTTCTTAGCATCCTTTCGTGGTGTAATGGTCAGCACACACGGCGCGTATTCGAGAGGTACGAGGTTACAGCCCCGGCGAGGAGGGCATTGCTCATCTTTCACGTCTTCCGGCTTCAAAATAAACTAATGTTGGGCGCCCGAACTGAAAATGATTGTAGATGACGATTCTCCAACACCAGGATTTGGCGATTGGGTCCCTTAATCCCCAGTCGCCTTTTAAAACGAGGAATATACAAGGTGTTTCTCTCGCCTTCTTCGCATGCCTTCGTGGCGTAATGGTCAGCACACTCGGCGCTATTCGAGAGGTCCGAGGTTCGAGGGCATTGCTCATTTTTCCTTCTCAGCATCAAAAAATCCTAATGGCTCTAAGAAACACAGTAAAATCTCCAACTCTCCTTCCCTCAACTATCATTTCCTTGCAAATATCGTTTGCCCTTTTTGCTCTTGAAAGGAGTTATTTATTTCTGTCAGTATCTGAAGTTATCTATTAGTTGTTGTTGTTGTTGCCTAGTGCTTACTTGTCTGACATATATTCATCCCAAGCCCACGAAATTCCTCATGGATAGGAGGGCAATATTACCCCGGTCGTTGGCAACAGCCTTGATCACCCTACAGAGGAAAGTGCGATTTAGCTCAGTTCTGGTTCCAAATTTCTGGTTCCAAAGCGAGCATGTGTACCCCATTCTTCTCCCCTATTTTTCATATTTATTTTCTTGTTATTTATTTCCTGTTTCAAAGTTAAGCTACTTCTCCCAGGAAAATCTTTTTTTTTTCTGCGAGTAAATAATTCGAAAAATCAAGGCATTGGCTTTTAAGAATCTAACCCAAATGCATTCTGCTTTCATTATACACTTACTCTGTACTTTAACTCAGACTGTACTCAAACTCGAGACTGTGTGTACTATGTCTTCCCTTTCTTACTCACTCTGTACACCTTGCTCAAAAAAAGGGGGGGGGGCAATTCTATGTCTCCCGTTCTACTGGACTGATTGTCGAAATTTAACTTGCGTTTCCCATGTCTCCAAAGCGCAACATAAGATATATATTAGATTTATATATAGCATTATTCTAACGAAGGTATAACGTAAGGTAACGCAGATGACACAAAACCAAATTTTTTTTGAAATAATATACCATTTGTTTTTCCACATTTCGATTCTATGACTCAAATTATGTCAAGATATTAAATTTTGTAATTTTTTGTTCTGAAATTTATGGAGAAATTTAAAAATTTATCTTGGCATTTTTTGTTCAGTTTGCGCCAAGAATAATTCGCTTAGCAAGCTCCTTAAAATATAGCAACCTATTTTCTTTTGCTTTTTTTCAATACACGAGCAAAAAAGGTATGCTTAGAAATACAGTTACTTTAAGATGATGGTAAAAATTTTATAGGTTTTCAAAGGTTCAAAAGATTTTACGAAACATTTATAAAAACTATATAAAAATACAAATTTTAAAAATAAATCATAAAAAATGGACCGATTATGTTTGGGATGAATCTGAATTTCGAAATTTGAAATGAAGAATCAAATAAGTTTAATAGAACAAGAGATATTAATAAACTTATATCAAATTTAATTAACATGGAGGAGCTACAATTTTGAGAGCTAATTTAAAAAAAAAAAAACTACTAGTGCGATTTTTACAAAATTTGCCACTTTGGCATCATTTGAGTCGTAGAATCGAAATATAGAAAGAATTGGTATGTTATTTCAGAAAAAGTCCGATTTTGTGTCAAAATGCCTAAGTTAGAACATTGCTATATATAACTCTGATATATATCTTGTAAGGTTTTAGCTAAACTAACAAAGTTTTATTTTAATTTAAATCTTTCTATCTCTTCTCATGTTTCAACTTCCCGTCAGCAGAAGCGCGCGTTTTCAGCGTTATGCTAATTTGAAGTACAGCCAAGTGCTATTTAAACCAGAGGTAGAATCCTCTCAATGTGAGAGAGCTTTAGTCTCAGATCACGGTCATTCTATTCAACGTTCGCCTGACCAGCTAGCAGCTAAATTCTAAGCCATAGTGCTTACTACGTGATTGCTTATTGAAATAAATCCAAGTGCGCTAGTATTAGTAAATCTTGCTACGCACCATTTAGTTAGAGGCCAACTCCGCGTATAGCTCTGTGAGCAAAGAGTTATCTAATTTCTATTTAGCTTTAGTTTAAATTTATCTGATTGTTCATTTTAGACCTAAGTGTGTTCTTTACTTTCTGTATCCCTCCCGAGTTGGGAAGTGGTTGTAAATAATATTGATTTAATAAAAGAAGATTTTAAATCCCTCTTCAAGTGCAGTTATTCTCCAATTCAATCACAGTATCCTACACCAGAACATTGCTGCATTCAGCTTCCTGTTCCAGATCAGGACTTAAAGACTTTTTCAGCTGTTCACGAACATGTTTGCCAAGAATATGCAGAGAACACTCAGTCCTGACAACCTTAAGTCGCGATTTCGAGAAATGGAAAACGCAAGTTAAATTTCGACAATCGGCCCAGTAGAACGGGAGTTATTAAACTGTTCGTTTTTTAGTGAAAGGTCTACTTTTAACTAAAGGTTTATAACAATTATAAATTGTACGCCTCTTATGGATCTTCAGTTAGTACCATGCAATACAATTCAAATAAAATCCTACTATACAATAAAAAGATTACCATATCAACATCAAATATAATTTTTATTCACCAGCTCCGTAGTCGGAAAAATCTCATCTTCTATTTTTAATAAAAACAAATCGAATTCTAAAGATAAAAGCTGTTGCCAAAAACGATAATAAAATAATATACAAAACAAACGTTTATAATTATTAAAGTATTATGAATATTAAAATATTGTAAGTTACTTTCAAACTAATTATTTACATTTTATGCTGTTACAGGTTCAAGGATCTACTTTACCTCCAAGAGGATCATAATTCAAGTAATACATATCAGAGAATATTCTACTACATTCACATTTAAAAAAGAACATAATTCTAATAACAATCGATATTAATGATTGTCAAAAAACACAAAGGTAATTTCTGCTATCCTGTTAGTAAATACAACTTGGTAAAACACAAATAGGAAGACACGAATGTTTTTTAATATCATCATATTCTTATTCTGGAAAATACCAAACTGACATCTCCAGTCTTTACAAAAATCCTCCCACGTGACACCTCCCGATATTTCCGGCATTACTGAGCAATAAAAAGAAAATCTCCGTCTGTATTCACTTACCCCAGAAAATGGGGCCGTTAAAAATTCACGCACACAATTGCAGACACCCGTCTAGTCAACTTTGATGCGTCCGCATTTTAAGCGAGAACTTCGAGCCGGAAGCCACAAACCGGAAGAAGGAGGCATTTAGCTTGGAGACTCGGGTTTGGAATTTCGTCGTTTATATGAGGTTGAAACCCTGTATTCGGAATGGTGAAAATTTTAGTTGCTTTGCTTCTTTAATTGAAACATTCAGGAATTTTACTGCCGTATGGGAGATACGTTTGAGTTCTGGGACAGAACTGAAAAGGGAGAAATGCTTCCTACTTTTAAGAATCTTGTCATCAAATAAAAAACATATTACAAAAAAAAAAAAAGAAAAAAAAGGAGACTCTCAAGGAATCTGTTTGAAATCATTTATGCTTTTTAAAACTATCGAGCCCGTTTTCTATTTTTTAACAATAATCTTTTCTAAAAATTACACAATAGACTATTGTTGCGTGCTTGCGGGTTCGTAAGAGACTGAATGCACAAGACCGATAATAGGTTGTAGGGTTAATATTTGTTTTAACTAACATTTATTTTAAGTTATCTTTCCTGTTTAGCCTTCTTCTTTTCCATAGAAATGCCCGTGCCGGAGCATGTAAATTGTAGTAGCACGCGCAGTTTATTCAAATTTAGCGGAAGCTAGTTGAATTAAATAGGAAAGGAAACCAGATTGTGAGAGTCTTGCTTTGAAGTTACTTTACTGAGGTTGCTCGGTAGAATTTATATAGGTGCTTGTCGGCCTATGTGCCTAGCTCTGCAGAAGTGCTAGCTTTCAACTGTTTAATAAGTCATCTTGCTGAATCTCAGCGGTAATTAGACACGTGGTTAGATTAGGATCTCAGAATCTCGTCGGTAGTGTTTTGATATTTGTTTATCCAGTCATTACTTTCAGTTTTACGTTCTGTTTCAGTTAAACCGCCAGGTTGGCGCAGTTTGTGAGAGTCAAGTGAACGCAATTGTCATTTTAAAGATAAAATAAAAAGGGCTTTAACTCCTTCTTACGTTTCTGTTGAAATTCACACATAGCTGCAATCACTACCCCAGTTTCTAAGAAGTTGGGGCCACGAGATCTTACAAGGTTATAAGGTATTTCTCCCAACTTCTTCGCAAGCCTTTGTGGTGTACTGGTTAACACGCTCGACGCGTAACCGAGAGGTCCGTGGTTCGATTCCCGGCGAAGGGTTGCTCATTTTCCCAACTCTTGCTTTTGAAAAAAGCCTAATGACTCTACACTTGTGCCTGAACTAAAATCAAAGGTGGTGGATAATGATTATCCACCACCGGAAACTGGCGATGATTGGGTCCCCAAAACCTCAGTAGCCCTTTAAAAGGGGCAGTATATAAGGTATATCTCCCGCCTTCTTCGCATGCCTTTGTTGTGTAGTGGTCAGCACGCTCGAAGGGTAAACGAGAGGTCTGTAGTTCGATTCCCGGGAAGGCGTTGCACATTTTTCAAGCCTTTTGCTTCCGAAATAACCTAATGTCTTTACAAGGTTAATAAAATTTATTTTTATCAAAAGAAATGTTTCAGAACTCTGGAATTTTCTACAGAAATATTCGTACAACTGTTCGCAGTATCACACAGTACAATCAGTAGTTATACTTCGAAGTACTGAGAACATTAAGCACAACGCAAAGCAAAGCGAATCTGAAGAGAAAGCTAATCCGATCTCACGCTGAACTCGCAACAATAACAACAGCAGTTGACTAAACAACTGAGAGTAGATGCTCTCTCTTCGACCTTAAAAAGATTTCAACCGGCTGCGAGATATTTCAAGTACTTTCCGCTTATCGAAATTACTGGAAAGGAATACGAGGATGGAATCACAGTTAGGGGTAACACAGCGGTCAATTCAATTTATCTAGGTACAATACTTATTGCGGTGATACAGAACAGACCAAAATGTCTCAAAACGGGCGCCAAAGTTGGCTACCTTTGGCTATATCTCGCAAATCTGGCGAGAAACTAAGTGGGCAAAACCCGCTGTCAGCTTGGCGATATCTCGCCAAATGACCGAGATACCCATTTACTCATTGTTAAATGCACTTGCCCCCTGACACTTACTGTTCTGGCATAACTTTCTGTTAAAATTTGTCGCGCGTTACATTACACAGAAAAAATACAACAATTTTACTTATAAACTGTAGTAAAATTACCTATCTAAGCACAAAATTCGTAACAGTATAGGTAAGTGATTGGCTAAATAAATAATTATAGGAAAGTGCGTAAAACTCCTCTGTTTCGGAAGGAATATTTTAGGGATGCGTTTCTGAAGAAAATTGCTTTTCTTTCGCGTTAAACGCTGAGAAATATATAAAAAAACCCACGCAACCAGCACAGTCATACATTAGGGACAGAAACGGAACAAACTCCAAATAGCTTGTGCTTTCAGTTGTAAAGTTTAATTAATAATTTCTTTCTTCTATTAAATATTTTGTTCTGCTACTTCTCTATTCCACTACAAAATGCAAACTAAATGATTTAAAATAACAAGTGAGAATCTGCGTTAAAAAAAAGTCTGAAAGTTTTCAGATTTTAAATTACGTCCAAAGAGGCGTTTTTTAAACATTTTGTATGTTACTTTTATTTATTGAATATCATGTTCTTCGCATTTAAACCATAAAATTCAGTTAAAGAACAATATCGCAAAATAATTTTAAACTGAGCCTATCTTTAGAATTTCCTACACACAGTCTCACGCGCTGCAGATAAAAATGTTTTTTTTTTCTGTAGAACGTCGCCATGGCCCGCTTTGAAATCCTCGAGTTTGTTCATCAAAAATTCGTTAAAGTTTTACAAAATACGAAATCTTTCATAAAACAAATTCCAAATTTCAAATTTGGGCTTCCGGATGCCTATATTCGCGGCAGGATGACGGCATTCAAAATTCGATGGCTTTAGGTTCCGTCGTTTTATCACAGTGCGAGAAACATGCATACATTTATGCACATTCTTCATTATTTAATTTCTTTAAATATAATACAGGGCTGTAATATTTTGTGGCAACAGTTTGAAAAGTGATACAGACTTTGAATGTTTCCGACGCAAAATCACAAAACGCAAACAATAGTCCTTCAGGGACAAAGCCCCTTTGGACTAAAAAAACATACTTAGACGCAGAGCGCTTAACTCTTGATTATTCCTGCTATAGAACAATTGTTGAATGTTGGTAATTTTAATTTTCCCTGGTGGTTACGCGAAAAAGCCAGTCAGTGCAGAAACTATGTTCTCAGACTTTCAGATTTCAGAAATGTAAATAACTGAGTAAATTCGTGTAATAATTGCGCTGCAGTTTTCAGCTCATACCGGAAGTTTCAGAAGTACAATTTGGTTGTTTTCTTTAGTTGTAATTTCCAGACGTAATACTAATAAATATTTTATTTCCTTCCGTATACTTTTTTAGTTAATGTTATGTTGTCAATGTTATCAAAGACATTCAAAACATGTGGCAACTGGTTTAGTCATTTTTTGGCCATATCTCTACCAAACTATGCTACATTTTTTTCTTAGCATAATTTACAGTATCTTCGCACTGTAAAGACATTTCTAGGTTTTTTTTTCGGAGTTTGTGTCATGGTTCTTTAGTGATAGTTGCAGTATTGCTAGATGGAATGTCTTCATCCCGGTAATTTGTCAGGTGACGTTCAAATGATTTTTCACTGATATTTTCACGTTTTAGGCTAAGAACATTTTTGTCTTCACTAGGCAAGAACTACAGTTAATGCATATAAACGCAAAATATTTCCAATTATAACTAACAATCGTAGAAGTGCGTTTGGCATTGTTATACCACAATACCAGCGCAATTTTAAGCAGCGCGCGTGGCCCGATGGGAATTTAATTATACATTCGGGTGGTACTCAGCGTATTAGCAGTTGAACATACCTGTAATAATAGATCAATAGCTCATATTCCACATACCTATGACCAAAGCCGTGCTTACATATTTTTTCACCTGAGGCAAAGCGGTAAATGTGCGCCCCTGTATATATGCCGTTTTCTAACATACATATGTTAGAAAACCATATTTATATACATATATATATGCAAAACCATATATATATATATATTCATAATGAAAGTAATTAAAAGTAAATTAATAAGCCCAAGACTTGCGCTAAAGCTGCAAAGTAAAATAAAGCAGTAATTCAGTATTAATTATAATAAGGAACTTTAATTACTTTCATTATGAATATTAATTCAAACTAACAGCAGCTTTAGCGCTATTTTAATAACAGCCTGCTCTCTGTGTATTATATCTCCAAGAAATTTTGTAGTTTTGTCGCCAATTTAGGCTAAACTTTCTTCAATGGAAATCTACTTATTACGACAACCCGTTTGCTTCCATGTCTTAATACGTACTTACATTCCAGTCATTTGGTTTTAAAATTTCGAAGGCAAGTAGGTTAATTTTTTCTGAATAGTTGGTTTTTTATTACAGTCTTAGGGCATATTTCTTATTATTTTCTTATGATTTTTTAAAATTTGTTCTTGAATCTACTTTTGTTTTTGAAATGAAAAGAGAGTGTAGGGGATATGTCTTCAAAAGTAGTTGGGCGACCGCCCCTGGCGGCAATGCATGCTTGAATTCGTCAAAGTTCCTAATGTCATCCTGCGACGCATTTTGCCAGGCGCTCATCAGTTGTCGCTCCAGATCTGCGATATTTTGTGGTGTCCGAATCTGGCGGCCTGCCATATCTCAGGCATGCTCGATTCGTTAAAGGTCTGGTGACCTTGCTGGCCAAGGAAGAGTATCAACCGAACGAAGATAGTTTAGAGATATGCGAGCGGTATGTGGCCTGGCATTATCTTGTTGGAAAATGGCCCCAGGATGACGTGCCATGAAGGGTAATGCAACCGGCCTCAGGATGGTATCAACATACCGCTGAGCTGTTAAAGATGCACGGAGGATGACAAAAGATGACCTGCTACCATAAAAAATAGCGTCCAACACCATCACACCAGGGAGTTATGGCTGTATGCGTTTGTAAAACAAAGGCTGTTTGGGACCGCTGGTAACATCCTCTCCAGACACGAACACGGTGGTCATCTGCTTCAAGAGTGAAGCGAGATTCATTGTTGAATACTCTACGACGCCAGTCTGATGACAGCCATGATAATCGGCTGCGCACCACAGCAGACGACTCCGCCGATGTTGTGGGGTCAAAGGCAAACGTCTTAGGCATCTGTGAGCGTAACGCCGCCTCAGACAAGCGCCGTGAGATAGCGAACGGTACCATGGGAGGTATAGACGTGGCTGTAATGCGTTGAATAGTCGACAATGATAGCGTTGGGGCGGTTCGAGTCTGGCGAACAATCATCCTATCTTGCCTCGCATTTGTGCTCCTTGGCCTTCAAGAGCCTTCATTTCGTCGGCAATTTCCTTATAGCAACCATTGCGGCCAACATCTTTGCACGGCAGTATCTGTACGCTGCAGGTGGCGGCCTATTACTCGGTATGACCACTGTTATGTAGTGATTTTTGGTTAGTTTAGAATTATGGATTAATGTGTAGTTAATTGCAGTTATTTGTTAATTAATTATTGAGTGAGTAAATTATATGCATTAATTTATGCTTATTCTAAATTTTTCTTCACGAATTGTATTGCTTATGTTATTGAATCAATTATTTTTATACGAGCTAAACAGAGTTCTCATTCTTACGTTACGCGTTCGTCAGTATTAGCTTCGGGAGAAGGAGACAATGGGAAATCGGTGGTTTCTGTGTAATATTTTAAATTTAAAAATACTTCCTTTTTATTCACATGGTTGAAATTTATACCTCTTAAAGAGAAAAAATTTACCCTTCTTATGAATCTACTTTCATGACTGTACGTCGCCCCGTTGGAGAATTATGCCCATTTAATTGCTAAAATTGTTGAATTTCGTGTTTAAAAATTTACTCTGCTATAAGCGTCGTTTCGGAGCACTTTTTCGTCAAGGTCATGTACTGCGTCCGGTTGAGTGATAGGGTTGTCGCATTCTTTTCCCTCACCCCTCCTTGTTGGCGAAGGGGGTGGCGAGGGTGGAATTTTTTTTGGTGTGAAGAAGGAAAAACTAAGTTTTCGCAGCACTGTTTTGTGTTTGGCGAGATTTGCATACTAATTCACCAAATTTGGTGATTTCCGGAAATTCTGGATTCGGGAGGATTGAAATCGTCATGCAAGGCCATGTTCAGCCTTTTTGCCTCGGATTGCAGCTGTAAGAAGGACTCGCGATTTCCTTCCTTTGGAAGAGCCGCCATGTTGACCCAGGGAGACCGGTAGAGGATAGATGTCCAAGGCTTTGTCCGGAAAAAGCCGCCTTCGGCTTGTTGCTTGCTCCCATTGAGGAAGAGATGAAGAATAAGAAGGAGATGTACTTCTAAGGAGATTTGATATGTTACTACTCCTCTGCACCTTGCCATCCTTTATCCAGTCGGGGAGTCTAGATTGTTTTTCTTCGAATCTCAATGCATTTTCCACCAGAGCTTGACGTTCCTTGAAACCCGCTGAATTCGGCTTCTTCCGGATCTCTCACTTCGAAAACATCCATGCGCCTATCATCATCCTACTAGGATGGGCCGGATTAACATCGATAGCTGGCAAGATTTACGTTCGGTGGAGTGCCTTGTACTACTACATCAGCCTACTGGTTGTCTGGGAAAGAATTTCAGCAGATAAGTGCATTCGTTTTTGTCCATAGTTGTAGCGTTTTGTAAAAGTAAATTAAGATTTAAAATTTCAATGATAACCGACACCTTTTGTTACAATGGGTAACGCTTAATTAAGCCTCAAAAGTTTTTTTTTCTTCGAGTGAGTTCAACTTTGTTCTGTTCCTCCTTTCACCAGAAATTTTAGTACGGCATTCAACCTTAATTCAGTGAACATGTATTCTAAATAATAAGGATGAGTAAATTCACACAAATATTGGAAGAGATTTGATTAATTGAAGGAAAATTTCTAGCTATGATTTATTAAAGTAAGGAGTAATAATATGTATATTTAATTTCTAATTAAATTCTATTTAACTTATTTGTCAAGAGTTTTTGTTGGATCTTAAATCCAGGGTGTTTAATTAAGCAATTGCAGTGCATTTACTCTATTTAAGACCTTTTAACTTTAACTTGGAATGTAATTAAAATTTATATGTAATGGATTAAGACAGGATATTAAATTTGTAAACTTATCTAAATTTTACCTTTTACTTTAAGTTGTTACTATTTTTGGTTGAGGATTAACTTTAACTTTTGCAAATTAAGGAACGATTAAAAATTTAAATTCTACTTTACCTTTAATTGAGTAATTGAATGTAGGGTTAAATGTAATCATTTTTCTCCAACGGGTCTACTTGAATATGTAATATTTTTCTAACTGCCTAAGGGATTTGCTAAATTTATGTATGTAAATTTTACCTGAGTAAATTAAGAATTTTCTTGAACTAAGTAATCTCTATCAATATTGGTAAAGACACCATGCTCGGTGATTCATTAAATTCCTGTGTATTTGTATGCTGGCCAGCAGAGTTTTGATAACTGCATATGAAATTTTAATATTAATTTTTACGGTGTAAATTTTGATTAATTCATCTCGGTGCATATTTGAAATTAACAATATATATATTATAATTCTAAATGCATTATTTTAAGTAGTCACTTGAACACTCCACAGATCTAAAAATTTAAGTTGAAAGATTGTCTTCCTTTAATGCTGCAATAAATATCCTTGGTTATATATATATATTTGATTCAGAGTTTTTTCTTATGATGACTTGTGTGAATGTTTTTAACACCAGTGCTCCTGCTTGGTCTTAGGGGTTGTTCGGGTTAGTTATACACAACGCAATATGAATTTTGGTTTTGATATTATTGTAGGCAAATTATTGTAACAGTTAGTATTTAACATTTAGCACCTAACAACTGGTGCCTTGATATATTGTAACGTAACACCACCCAGCTTCACGCAACCCTATAGTGCGAACACGTTCGAAGTCGTTTAGTTGTCTGTAAGGTCTTCGATATCTTCGTAATGGAATCTTTAGTTGCTTCTTTACGGAATTACAATGGCAGCAACAAAAAAAGATAAATTTTCCGCCTCTGTCACTGGTTTTATGCTTTGCTAATTGCGCACTAGAAATGCACGCTATGATCACAATTCCTGTTCATTCGTCTTGAAGCTTTGATCATTTGCATGTTCGATCAAGATGTTTTTGCATACCAAATTTCGTCACGATCACAATCGTTGGTGCTTCGATTGTTTTGCAAAAGAGTGTGTATTGTTAACAACAATGAAATAAATGTGTATACTGACTGTTTATCCTTCCTCCAATCGTTCTCACGATTAGACAATACGAAGTTTTAATATGTTAAATACATACTTAACCATCAAATTATATTTGGTAAAAGCTCACGTTGGCTGCTCTGGCAAAGAAAAGGAGGATTTCCTGGCCAAGGAAGAAATCTCTAATCTGGATGTACCTTTCACTGAAATAGCTGGCTCTAAGAAAATGGCAATCACACGTAGGAAACAGTTCTATATTAAAAGATGGAGGAAAAATTCGATTAAAAATAAAGACTCTATGAATTGTATTAAAGTTCAGAACAAAATGCCGATTATGAGTGATATTGATTTCATTCAAATTCTTACAGAACGTAAATTGCAAATGTATAGATGATGCAAAATATTTTGTAGTGGACTGGTCCTTTATTTGCCAATTCAAGAAAAAATGTAAAAATTTGATAATTTTAATTTCGATGATATGGACAACATTGATCTCAAGATGTTTAGGTCTTATGTGAAAGAAATTATGAAGTTTATTAACTTAAACCGAAAATTAACTGGTGTCATCCTCTGAAGCTGTCTATAATTAGTTTCTTAGGTTGCTGTTGTGTTCTGTGAACTAAGTGTTTTGCGTGTTGTTTGTATTTTCCTTTCTTTTTAGTTGATTTTCTAACCCTGCTTTTGTTAAGTTAGTTTTTTTTTTTTAGTTCTTTTCTTTCCTGCTGTGCTATTTCTCCAGCCATAGTTTATTTATAAAGATTTACACGTGTGCACTCTAACTGATGTATATATTTTAAGTTATTTTATTTTCTTTATAGTAACGTTTTAGTTACTCGGAACTTGAGGCCTGGTTTCTCTAGGGCAGACAGTTTTGAAATTTAATTAGATTATTAATTTTAGTTACCGGACTATTATGTCTTGGGCGACCACCTGAGCCCTGTCTGCCCTCCTTTGTGGACGAACGAAGTCACTTCATTTTGAGCATACGGCTGAGGGGCTTCCTATTTCGTACTGTTTTGTTCTCGATAAAACAAAATAATGCTTATTCGAGGTTTATGTTATTGAGTGTTTTATTACGACAGAAGAGCGAATACTAAAGGGTATTTTTTAAAAACGTTTAAAGATTTACACGTTTGTTGATTAATTACCATTTCAAAATTCGTAAATATGTCTTTGTTATATTTTATATACCATTTCGACCTAATAGTCATTGACTAGATCTCTAAAAACATACGTTATTCAGTATTTACCATTATGTCTAAAACATTCACGTGTGTTATTGTTTTTGATCATTTCAGACAACCTAAGACATATTGTTGCGTTCTACGGGTTCACGGATTCGGTGCGATTGATGACAACATTTGATGAAAGATCAAAATACAATTTATTAGCCAGTATTATTCAAGAGTGTTCCAAAAAAAAGGTTACAGTCGTCGAAAAACTACGATAACCATGCTGAAACAATCAGCCTTCAGGCTACAACAGTGACGACAACTTCACAGCAAAACACTAAATTACAGTTCCCGACTCGGTCGATCGCCGTCGGAGCTCAAGGTACTGCTACTAAAGGCAAAGTACTCTCAATACTCTTTACGATAAACGGACAATGCCCTCGACGATGCACTGCTACTCCGAGTATAGGCAGGGTTTATATAGCTTTCAGTCTGCCTTCGAGAACATTCTGGGGTAAACAGGTAAGAATTCGTTCTAGAATGTTCTCGCTTCGTCTATGGCATATCGGAAATTCTGTCGCCAAATGGGTGATTTCGCGCCCAATCTGGCAATCATGCCTTCCTTTCCCATTTTCTGGCAACACCAAACCCGCTTTGCGGGGAAGCTATATTAGCACGGCTGGGCATTTCGTAACAATACGTTTTCAAAAATGCAGAATAGATTTTTCCTCAAACGCATTACTTCGAATGATTCATGGATAATTGGAAAACTCAGTCCAATTTCGCAAAACAAGCATTCGAAAACCTTTTATAAAACATCTCATAAATTAAAAGATATAACACAAAATTGACAAGTTAAGCTACAGATGCTACAACTCAACATAAACCCAACCACAAATGATGCAATCAACAAATGTTTGTGTGTAGCCAGCACAGGCGCAAGCTACTAGAAATATGATACCTGCGTATTCTGAAATATGACATTTTTATCAAAACAAAATGCATTACATTTTTTATGCTGTAATTTAAATTTCATTTCAAAACGAATCACCAATCTACCCATAAACTGGACTATGAAAGCAAACTTTAAACATTCTGCAAAACAAATTCCTTCCTTAAAAAAAATTTCATTCTTTACGTCAATTAAAGTACATCCGATTTCCTTAATACAAATAAGAAATTCACACCCATGTGTACATGAAACAGTGCCATCATTATACTTTAATCTTTAAAACTTTGTTTCCCATGCAGCTAATTGGAGCTTTGTTCAATAAACTTTACGTGCACTTTGAACGAAAATAAGAACCAGACGGTTAGTAATTAACGAGAACTTGCAGATTATAGTATCAAGATGGCTGTCTGCCTTTCCGGAATAGGCAGTGTTCCTATGAAGGGATGGATTAAATCTGCCATCCTGTTTCAGATACATCACGCATTATCTTAAATTAAAAAATCTTTAAAGCAGTCACTCTCTATTACACGCGACAGCACTTCAAGAACACACTGATTTTAATTTGTTTGCTTTTCGAAAGGATCTTACTTTTATTTAATGGTCATTAAGTTTAATCAGAGAAGTTCAGAAACTTATCGCCACCTGAATGTGTTATGAACAAGAGATGCTGCATGAAAGTAACTAATTATATACAAAGCCATGTTGTAATGAGTAAAGAACTCTGCCTTTTACAGATGTTTTTCTTATGGTAACTTAAATATCAGTAAATCTTTATCTGGAAATAATTTATGATATGATCAGTAGCATAGCATGAAAGTGATCAGAGTTACACATCTGTTAACAAACGATGAATACTCTCCATAATAGCCAAGGTTACGAACAATTGACTAACTGTATACTGAATAGCATCAATCAAGCAATAATAATTTTGAATATTAAAAACAGCTCAATTAAAATCTTTAAAAAATAAATGTGGAGTAGTTTCTCATATGTAAGATCGTAAAAATATTCCAGAATCTTGTAGGGTTATGAATTGGCCTCCATGTGCTGTTATGGTTGTAAAGTATTTCTCCCGGCTTCGCGGTGTAGTGGTCAGCACGCTCGGCGCGTTACCGAGAGGTCCGTGGTTCGATTCCCGGCGAAGACGTTGGTCATTTTCACATCTCTTGCTTTCAAAATAAATCCAGATGACTCTACAGTGGCGTCCAAACAAAAAAACAATGGTAGTGGATGATTCTCCACCACCACGATGTGGCGATTGGGATTCCTAATCTCCAGTCGCTCTTTAAAAGGGGGAGAATATAGGGTATTTCTCCCGCCTTCTTCGCATGCCTTCGTGGTGTAGTGGTCAGCACACTCGGCACGTAACCAAGAGGTCGTGATCAAATTCGCTGAAACAACCTTGCATTTGGCGTACATTTACTAAAAACACTCAATCGAATTCGAGAGCAGCTACAGGTCCCTCCACATCAGGAGAACAAAATATCTAGAAAGGGAAAGAAACCTCAGTAACGGCTTTTTATACCGTCGGGTAGAACCACGCGCGAGGAGTCAACGCCATCTATCGGCAAAAATAATCATCAAGAATTATATTAATAGAATTTTAAAAGCGCTAGGAAGGACTGGATTAGACTTAAAATCGTTCACTAAACTTGCTAAATCTTTGTGAATATGAAAAGCCTCAAGAAATTCCAATTCACCAACGGAAGAAGCTTTTTGGATAATTTTTACAGATCCAAAGTCAAAATTATGATTAAATTTCCAACTATGATACGCTATTGAAAACTTGTTAATTTCTCCCTGTCCTTGATACGAAACTTTAACGCTCTTTTTGTTTGGTCAATATATCTGAAGCCACAGTGACACGATGTACTATAAATTCCCCAAGAATTAAAGTCAGAAACAGAATCGTTTAGAGTCGAACCGTGAATTTTATTGATAGGGGAGGAACTGACCTCAAAATTGAATTTGTGGAGAATCCGTGCAACCTTATAACTAACAGAAGGATAAAATGGAAGCAGAAAAGAGGTCCGTGATTCGAGTCCCGGCGAAGGCGTTGCTTATTTTTCATGACTCCTGCTTTCAAATATATCCTAATGACTCTACATGGTAATTATAGACAAAACACACACACAAAAAAATGAAAAACTACAGAGCAAGTTGTAAGACTTTTAAGGAACTATCTCATTTTCCTGTGTTACATATCTTGGTATTAGTGGTCCGACTAACAGCTGAAAGATTCGTGGTTCAAATTCCGGCGAGAACATTAATTTGCTGTTAAAAAAATACTTTGCAGGTCTTTTTAAACGAGCTCAAACTAAAACTGTGGTGAACGATATTTCCTATTAACCTGAATGTGAAATTAAGTAAAACGAAAACCTCAGTTTGAGGCAGAAATCCAATAAAATTCTGTTCATTTAGAGGGTAATCAGGTACAAGACCTTTTTCTTATGCTTCAGAAGCAAAACTATTTTTGGAGAATAGAGATCAATGTCTTATCGTTCACGAAATTCGCAACTTATATTTACAATCTAACCAAAACTAGAATTAAATTTCTGTCTAATTTTAAACTGCCATGACTGCATTTCCCTTCTAGTTTTTTCCCGAGTTCAGTGGGCTGGATCTCTTGCCTCTACCCATTTGGGCTCGAATCCCAGAGAGAGAACAATCGACTTATTGCTTCCAGAAAACCCAATAAACTCTCCACAATTAGGCTTTAGCGTTTAATGGTGGAGAAGTTAGCCATCAAGCATATTTTGTGATAAAGTGGTAAACTGTCTAATAATTCAGCTGAAATTTATGAATCAGAAAGCATTTTTGTTTATTCAAATAAATATTTACAGCAATTAATTAAAATTTAAAAACTGATACTTTATTACCTACAGAAGTATTACCTACTTAATAAATAAAAAAATCAGAAAGTTTTCAGATTTTATATTACCCAAAAAAGGGACTTCTTTTTTCAACAATTTGTGTATTGCATTTATTTATTAAATATCATATTCTTTGCACTTAAACCATACAATTTAATAGCACAGCAATATCACAAAATAAATTTAAAAGAGCATATCTTTAGAATTTCCGATACACTTTCTCGCGTGCTGGAGATAAAAAAGTTTTTTTTTCGTACATTGTTTCTATTGCTCGTTTTGAAATCGTTCAGTGTGTTATAATCAAAAATTTATTGAAGTTTTACAAAATATAATACAGATAATAAAACAAATTTCAAGTTTGGGCTTCCAGATGCCCATATTCTGATAAAGGACTACGTTATTCAAAATTTGATGGCTCTAGGTACCGTTGGTTTATCACAATGCGAGACACATACACACATTTACGCAGATTCTTCATTATTTAATTTCTTTTAAATATAATACTGGGAAATAAAATTTAGTGGCAATAATTTGGAAAGTCATACGCCATTTATAATGATTCGACGCAAAACGCCGAAACGAAATTAACATTCTTGTGGTCTAATGTCTTCGGGCTAAAACTTATATACAGTTTTGAATAAATAGAAAATACTTCCGCATTTATATTTTGCAACGTGCTGATCTTAAACAGATTTAGCCGATTTGACAGAACACGTACTTGGCTGTGTAGCTAAAATCTACTATAACTTTAATCCAATAACTTAATAAAGATTCTTTCAAAAACAAAAATCCTTTTGTTTCAAAAAGAAAAATTCGTTTCTCATTAAGACATTATAAAAACGTACAGTACTTATACTTCTTTTGATTGCATTTTATGTTCATGTTATTTTTGCAGCCTTTTAACAACATTTACCAAACAGTATTAAGAAATTATACATATTATTGCAGGCCTCAAAATTGCTATTATCGTTTTATGTAATAAAGAATGATGCCATAAAAATTACGAAATAGTAATGAAATGGAATGAAACCAATTTTATTTCTAGTATAAAATAGATAAAACAAACGGAAATATCAAAAATAGCTTATAAAAACAAATTTAACGTTCTGGAGGTCATAAACAGTTTCTGAAAATAAAAGAAGTATGTGCTATCAATTCTTTTCAGCTGTCTGTTAAGCAAGGCATGTATGTTATGTACTTAAAGCTGAATTAATTCTGTATGTATTTACTTTACAATTACAATAAATTTTCTCTCATTTTGTCTTTAAAGATACTTCTTAACTTGGCGGTTACAGACCGAGCGGTAAAGACGCTGAACGCTGGTTGTTCGGTTCGAGGTTCGAAACCCGCGAACGGGCTGGCTGCATGGGCGTTTTCGTGGTTTTCCCCATGTGTAACGTGTATACGAGCCAGTTTCCGTTAGAAAGTCGTCCACGAAGGCATCCCTCCCTTTAGGCAGATAGCCTTCGTGTGCTTTGCCATAAATGAATAACCTACCCTAACCTAACCTAACCATGTCGACTTTGGATATATATTAGATTTATATATAGAATTACACTAACACGGGTATTTTTGACACAAAATCGGACTTTTTCTGAAATAACATACCAATCATTTTCCATAGTTCCATTCTACGACTCAAATGATACCAAAATGCCCAAGTTTTGCAAAAATCCCACGAGTAGTTTTTAAAAAATGAGCCCTCCAAATTTTAGTTCCTTCATATTAATTGAATTTGATATATATTTATTAATATATCTTGTTTAATTAAAGTTATTTGATTTTTCATTTCACATTTCGAAATTTAGATTCATTCCAAATAAAACGGGCTCATTTCTTATGATTTCTTTTTGAAATTTGTATTTCTGTATAATTTTTATAAATGTTTTGAATTATAATTTATAAAATATTTATCATCATCTTAAAAAGACGTTTTTAAGCATACGTGCAAAACATTAGAGCTTTTTATTAAAAATGTTCTAAGGCATACGTGAATTTACATTTTGGTGCGTTCTGAAGTTCGGCACATTCATTATAAGCGATAATAAAGCCAAATTTGGTTTACTGATTTTATTACAATCTTCAGTGAATTGCCACACCTATTTATAATCTCCAATTTTCAAATAAAGTTTTAAGGAAATTAATTATATAGAGCCTTTTCTCAATTTTATTGATGATGCATAATAAATATTTATTATTACATGAAAGGCTATTTTTTATATAAGAACATTAATAAGATTTTTAACGAATTTGATACAGTTCTTTTAATTACCTTTCTTTTTCTTGAATGTTTGTAAGAGTAAATTTATACTTTCGTCGTGTTTTCTCACCTTACCTCCCCCGCTGGTGCGCAATGGAAAAAAAGGTATAAATTAAGAATTTCGTAAGTGAATTATTGTTAGCGCAAACTGAAAAAAAATGCGCCAAGATACATTTTTAAATTTCTCTATAAATTTTGACCAAAAATTACAAAATTTAATATTGAGGCACAATTTGAGTCGTAGAATCGAAAAACGGGAAAACAAATGCTATGTTATTTCAGAAAAAGTCGGATATCATGTCAAAATACCTAAGCTAGAATACTGTTATATATAAATCTAATACATATTCGAAGTTGCTATATTCTATAAATATAATACATATTCTAAATTGCGCTTTTGAGACATAGAAGAAGAGAGTTAAATTTCGGCAACCGGTCCAATAGAACGGAAGGAAGTTCTAAAACTGTCTTTCCTATTTCCTTTTTTTTTTTTGTTTTGTTTTTGTGTGTTTTGTGTGCGAGGTATATATACAACCAGCCCTTTGGCAGAGATTATTGTCTCGAACCGCAATACTGTTACTCAGCAACTTTACCCCTCGCCCGCGGGTGGGTACAAAATTCGACTCTGTAATTTAGTGAACTGAACTTATTTCTTATTTACATATCTTTTTTTCATTTCATGTCCTTTCCTCCATACAAATAGGTACCCAGATGAAGAATCATGTGTACAAGAAAAGATCTTTGGCCTCTTATAAGAGGTATAGCTTAGGCACTAATAAAATATCTGTTTGGTTCAGCATCGACATATTTTGGATTTAGATATTCCAAGAATTATATATGATAATCTTCAGATTCCCTCTCTGTATACCAAACACATTTTTAAATACAGATATAATATGATCGACATTCGCTTTCTCTCTTTTGCAGAATTTTTTGCTCATGATGAAAGGGGCCCCGTTTTGCCTTCGAAATTGATTGCGATTTTACAAAATCTACGCCGAATAAAGGTTGTCGATTTGCCCGTTTTAGTTTCCACGTCGGCTTGTTTCGCTTGCGTCTTGACATATAAATATTTAAAATAGAACACTTGTTCCTTAGAAAATAGAAACTGCGTCTTTCAAATGTTATCACTTGTTAATTTTACTTACACAGAAGAATACTGTAATATTAAATTTGTTTTCTGATTGATAATAGTCGTATTTAAAATTCAGCCAAAGGACAGGGTTTGCGTTATACTACAAACATTCTGCGACAGTGTTGAACGAAGAAGATAAAATTAATGTATTTTAACACATCAACACAACATAGAGCAGATTAGAGTTTTTCACTTCAAGAACTGATTCCAATGAAAGGGAAAAAAATTCTGATAAAAGTCGGAAATTATTTAGATAACTTTTCCACGGCATAATGTTTTGAAACTTGTTTTGACAGAAGTGGCTTCGTAGAAGAACTTTCTAAAAAATATTAGCTCGACTTTGTGAACATGCAAGTAAGAAAATCAAAGCATAAACTAAATGGAAGTGGAATGGATTAGGTTATTATTTAAAACACGCCGTTAATAGTACAACACACTTGTTTAACTGTGTTATATTACTCTTATAAGTGTTATATTAGAACTAGTGTTATATTAACTAGTGTTATATTATAACTAGTGTTATATTATAACTAGTGTTATGTTAACTAGTGTTATATTACTCTACAGTAACGTTAAGAATGCACTACTACTTCTCATAGTAGTCTTAATAACATTGTTACGAATTTTGTACTTACATAGGTAATTTTATTAGAATTATCAGTAAATTTGTTGTATTTTTTCTGTGTAATGTAGCGCGAGACAAATTTTAAGAGAAAGCTGTGTAGGAAAAGTAACAGTAGAGAGACAAGGGCACTTAACATTGTAAATGGCCATTGAGTAAATGACTACCTCGGTAATTTGAAGAGATATCGCCAAAAATCTGCACATTTGGCGACCATTTGTCGAAAATCTGATCCTGGTCCCTGTATCACCATAATAAGTATAAACTGAATAAATGTAATTGATCCTTATGTTAGCCGTAACTGTAATTCCATCCTCGTATTGCTTTCCAGTAATTTCGAGAAGCAGAAAATACTAGAAGTTTCTCGCGACCAATTGAAATCTCTAAGGGGTGTTGGAAGCCAAAGATCTTCAAAAAATATTGATTTGGGATTTTTGCATTTTCAAATTCTCTACACTTTTAGCTTTCTAAAAATACTATACTTTAATCTCTATGAAAATTAGAACTTTAAAAAATATAGTTTTATTTTATGATCTAATGCTTTGACGAATGAGGAATTTTACATAAAAAGGCGTTTTTCTCCAAACGTGATTTTATTATATTCGATGTACCTTTTCTCAGGAACTGCTGCTCCCAGGTACCTAAAACTTTTATAGCTTATTCATTATATTTTCTAATATTCACTGAAATGAGCTTTTTGTGATAAATTAAGATAAAAAAAACTCACAATTTTTTTTTGCGTGAGAAAAGTGCTAAATTTTACTAGGCCTAATAAAACAGTCTATAAATTAGTCTAAAATTCAAAATGTTTCAAAAGCTCATTTCGGTATAATCAGATAGGTGTACGTTATTAACACAAAAAATTTCAAGAGTATATCTACAGCAGATTTTGAGAAAAGGTACATCTAAAATGGCCAATTTAACATTGTCGGTATAGGGGGTTCCGACACCCCTTGGCCGAAAAGCTGCTGTTGTTATTTTTGCGAGTTCAGCGTGAGATCGGATTAGCTTTCTTTTTAGATGCGCTTTGCATTGCGTTGTGTTTAATGTTCTCAGTAGTTTGAAGTGTAACTACTGATTGTACTGTGTGATAATGTGAACATTTGTGCGAATATTTCTGAGGAAAATTCCAGAGTTCTGACATATTTCTTTTGGTAAAAATAAATTTTATTAACTTATTATCGAACTTGTGCATTCAATTTATTACGAACCCGTACGCACTCAATAATATTCATAAGAGTGCAACAGTAATATTACTTTTAGCAGTAATCTGGTCTGCCTAACAAAGAAGCAAAGAATACGTACGTACGCGACACATACCTTTAGTCTTATAATCTTAAAAAATACACATACCATTATTATCAACGTATCAAAAATTTCTGTTATTAAATTTCTAATTTTACATAATTATTCGCTTAAACATTTACTGTCAACCATTAGTTTATCTTTTAATTCCAAAGCTCAAAACGCGCACGCGATGTTTCCGAATCACACCGATAATACGATTCCAATCTCTTTGCTCTGCTGTCAAACATAATGCAGTCAGTTTTCAAGATATCTTGCAGCATCGATATTCTTAATTTCATTAGTATTCAAGACATCCAAAGAAGTTGCTTTTCTAAAGCAGTAATTTTCTATCAGCGTTGTGCTTTTTTTACTTCCTTGGGCCAAGTAAAAGAAGTATTGTAATCGCGAAAATTTTCGGGTATCATATTTCAAAGAAAATATCCATTTTCACCGCCATCGAATGCAATTTAAAAATGATTTTGCGTGATATCTGTACGTAAGGACAGAAAAAAAGACTTTTTATCCTCAAACGATTATTAACTGATTTAAAATGGATTCAGAAGAGACTTTTCGTGGCATCTGTCCGTACATATGTACGTGTGTATGTATACATTTATCTCGCATGACTTACAAACGAATAGACTCAGAACGTTGAAAATTAGTGTATAGGACTGCTATAATAGGTAATTGTGCAACTCCGTTTTTGGAGGTGCACAACTGTATATATAAGTATGTAAATATATATATCCCCTGTGTTACTCGAATCCATGAGTTCAGTTTTTTTATTCTTATATGTTGGTAAATTTTGTATTTCTGGCTTTAAAAATGATTGATTTATGTTGCTCTTATCTTCCGGTTAAGGTTTTTAAACATTTAGTTAATCTGTGTGCAACAGTTGTAGAATTATGAGCAATTTAAAAGTGCGCCTAAGCCTATTTTTCATCATAGCAGTCATATTTGTTTACATTTCAAAATTAGCAAAATGATAAATTAAGTACAGTTTCTGCACCTTCAGTGTCTTTTTGCCGAGTGAGACTAAAAGTAACGTCCAGTTTTGTACATCGAAAAATTTGCTTTGCTGGCCGCTGGCCGAATTGCTTGATTTTGCATAGAAACTCTAATTTTAATTATAAAGATAGTTTTTTTAGCTCTTTTAATTGTATTTGGTGTTTTATATTTTTCTATATTTTTCAGTTTTTCAGTTTTTAATAAATATATTTTGAGGTCTTATGTATTTTTGCCTGGCTGCGAAGTGAGAACTGAAATAAATGAATGAGAAATCTATCTGTAATGAAATTCGGGGAAATAAATTTAAATGAAATGATGCAAAAACTGCGTATTATTTAATATTCTGCGCAAGGAATGGCACGTGGTGTACACATCAGATTTTGTTTAACTTAACATAGCAACAGTTTAATCAGATTCTGGTTTCTGTGGAACTGAAGTGAGTGAAAACTTTCTCTTGTTTACTGATCGTGTGACATATCCTTCTTATAAGATACCATAAACAATACATTGTTTATTTCCTGTTCAATTATGCTATAGGCATAAAAAATAATAGCTTATAAAGTATGCCTGAAAATACAAAATCAGTAATATCATAGTGTTCAGGTTAGCTCAGTAATTCCAATGATGGTCTGCATTGGTCATATTTTGATGCAATATTCTAATTTCTGGTTATTTTTCTTAGAGTTTACAGCATAAGTTGCAGAAGTAAAATAAAATGCCTTTAAATGCTTTTGAAAATATTTCTAATGATTTCAGAAAAGTCTAGGTTGTATTACAACTTAAGTTATAACTTCCCTTCTTAAGTTACCAACAATATTTTCGCTGTTGGTTTATAACTTTTCGTTTTCTCTATTCAAATGAATGCTGCATTTTTTGGCCCTTGTGTAAGAATTATGTAACAAATCTGCTCCATAATACAAAAATATTCAATAATAATGCTATGCCCATCTCTATATTTGCCTAATAAAAAGACCTTAATACTTCCTTGTACGAAGTATTGTAATCGCGAAAAATTTCGGGCATCATATTTCAACGAAAATATCTATTTTGACCTCTATCGAATGCAATTTAACGATGTTTTCGAGTGACATTCGTACGTAATAACAGAATAAAAGACTCTTTTCCCCCCAAACAAATTATAACTCATTTAAAATGGATTCCGAAGTAATTTTTTTTGTGGCGTCTGTGCGTATGAATGTATTTATGTATCTGGCATAACTCAAAAAACGAGTAGTCTCAGAACGTTGAAATTTTGTATATTGGGCTGCTATAACATGTCGATGTGCCCATCATTTTTTGGTTGCAATCGGCTGCACCAAATGTATATAAATATATATATATTCCCTCTGTTACTCGGCTCAGTGAGCTCAGTTTCTTTAGTCTTATAAATTTGTAAATTGTGCATCTTTTGCTTTAAAAATGATTGAATTATTATGTTCTTATCTTTCGGTTACGTCCTTATGCCCTTAGTTAACCTGCGTGCAATAATTATGGAATTATCAACAATTTAAAAGTTTTTTAAGTGCTGGTAAGCCTAATTTTTGGTTATGATAGCGGACATATTTGTTCACATTTGAAGCTTAGCAAAACAGCGGATTTGTTGCCAATCTAGAGAAACTAAGCTTTTCAACAACAAAGTAACATCTTCTTTCATTATTGCGAATTAAATTATGTTTAATTCATTCTGGAATTATCATTTAAGTTAGTAGCTGGTTTTGTGTAAAAATAGTAATTTTAATTGTAAAAATTGTTTTAACTGTACTTGGTTTTTCTACATCTTTCACTTTTTAATGAAGATATTTTGAATTTTTATGTATTTTTGCCTTACCGCGAAGTGAGAACTGAGTTAATTAGTAGCGCATGCGCAATAGGTAAGCGGCGCTGAATCGTCTGTGAAAAAACTGTTTCTTTTTTATTTTTTAATTTCATTTAAACATCGTTTCAGATTTCTTATAGTATTTGAATAGAACTTGTGGTAATTCTTCAGATGCTATAATGTTTGCTCACTCTGAGTTATAAAATGAATGTGATATAATGCTGTTAAGTGAACCTAGCTCAGAAGTGTGGTAAATAAATATAGTGGACTTATCACAAGTCATGTGGCGTACACATTAGATTTTTCTAGAAAACTGGAAACAATTTGCTGCAAAATATTTTGCTATATCCAAGACTGTTTTGTTGTTTTAAAAGAAAAATAATGTTTGATAAAACCCATAATAATAAAGAAATTGTAGTTAAGTTCTTCGAAAAGATTATTATTATTTCCTTTTATATACTGTTAAAATTATTACTCATATAATGAGTATGTCGTTTCAAATTTAAAATTTGACACTATTTCCGTAACTCTCAAACATTTAATAAGCGGAACATTTACGTTTGCTTTTTACCGACTATTTCAGTAATATTAGGCTGAAAATAAGAGTTACCATCACTTTATAATTAATATAATTAAAGTTTGTTCTAAAAGGTCAAATAAATTGAAGACCTGCTTTTGTTTAACCATCAAAAGCTCGGAAACGTTTAATCACAGAGCTTAGATTAGGTTATTTGAATATGCCAAAGTACTGGGTACAGGCTTAAGGAGAAGGATGTTTTTAGGAGAACTTTCGAAGAGAAATTGACACGCATTAACGACACATGCGAGGAAAAATACGAAAATCAGCCGTGTAATCAGCCTGTTTACCTGTATCCTAAATCAAGCCAAACTACCAGTATGTAGCAGTTTTAGCCATTCGGTCACTCATACAATGGTAAGCGATACGGAAAAGATATATCGTATACTGAAAGAAGCTGTCAACTAGTCCCTTATGTCAAACAGTTACGGCCATAAAAACCATAAAAGAAATTTTAGTGAAGGAAATCAAAAATACTGATTAGCAATAACGACTCTGATCAAGAATTACGTCTAATGAAATCTCTCGATATACAAGAAAAATCTCGGGAAGAACAACAGTTTTTGATTCTCGGAAATTTCTACCTTGTATATTTCTAAATTTACATTTGTCGAAAAAAAACCCTTACGGAGTTCTTTTAAAAAAATTCTATTTATCTGACAGAACATGATACTGTTGGGTTCTACGGGTTCGTGCATTTGGAATGATTGACGACAACACTTGACGAAGAATCAAACCACAATTTATCAGCCAATATTACACAGAAGAGTACCACAGACAGGTTTGCGGCCGTTGAAAAACTACGATAAGCAGCTGAAACAATCAGCAACACAGGCTTCAGGCTATCATGGCGAAGGCAGCTTCACGGCAAAGCACTAAAGTACAGCTCCCGACTCGATTCGGTCGCTGTCGGAGCTCAAGACACAACTGAACTCAACTCCCTACAATATAACTCAAGATACACTGACGATAAACTCGATGCTACACTGCTACTCCTCGTATAGGCAGGGTTTATGTAGCTTTTGGCCTTCCTTCTAGGACAAACCGGTAAGAATTCGTTCAAGTATGCTCTCGCTTCGTCTGTGGCATATCGCCAATTTTGTCGCCAAATGGGCGATTTCGTACCAAATTTGGCAACCCTGTCTTCACTTGCTAATTTCTGGCAATCCTAAACTCGCTTTGCGGCAGAAACTATCTTACCGCGGCTGGGCATTTCGTAACAAAATTTTAAATCTTCAAATTATTTTTTCCTGTAAATCACTGAAAAAGCGCTACAGGCACCCCGATTAAGGAAGCAAATCAATTATTTTAAATGAACTATAAAAGAATATTGCAACATCTGGACGTCATCATTCGATTCACAACTTTAATGCTCGAATTTTCGGCTTCTTCTTAACTGTTATTAAAAGATGATCAAATCTGATCTTGTACACTCAAAATAGTTTAAGACCAGAATAGAACCATTCATTTTCAAATTATTATCTTGGAATATTTGTGCTGGTAGAAAATTTTATCAATATGATGCGATTGTGTTTTCGATGTGGATGATAGTACAAGGATAAGAAATGTTTTAAATATTTCATAGCAAAAGTTATTTATGGTTAAGGAATTTGAGAATTAAAACGACTGCATTACATTTGTATTTTTGCACAATTACATTTGCATTTCACATTTTTACATTTGTACTGTAATACATTTTTACAGAAATCAGACGTCTACACGAAATGAGAGTAATTCCAGTATTTCTGGGATGTTTATGCAAAACCAGGCAGGTAAATCAATAAATTATTTTTATATATTGAAAAGCTATATGAAATAAAAAGGGACAATCAGGAAACATCAAATATTGTTATTTCTTCAATAAAATTAAAAGGCTATTATAAAGCAACTTAGTACTTTCTTTCTATACTTTGTATAGAAAATATGGAAAGAAAATATTTTTATTCTCCTTGAAAATACAAGAAATCCTTTCGCGGCCACCACATCCCTCAAACGACCACTTCTGGAAATGACCAGCATTTTCGAGAAGAAAACTAACTAAACATATGCACTGTCTATCAGATCTTTAAGTCGGCCATCTTCATAGAAGACTTAAATCGTCTGGAACATGTGTGGCAGTTTTAGAAAGGATTTACTGCAGTATTTTGCAACCAAAATCTTTGGCAATCTGACAGCGCGAATCTGCCCAGTTCCCGACCCACTTTTGAAAACGACAGAGAAAGAATCTGAGAATTTTCCATTCCTACCAACAACTTATAGAGAGTACTTCCGTTTCGACAGTATTTTAAGTGCTCTCATGATCCATACCTTCTACAGGATTCGAACCCGAGCCCAAAGCTATGGCCGCCGGCTTCATCACCATCTGACACGGTTCAAAAATCCTGGTTTAGATATTTTAAAGTTCTTTTATGAAATTTCTTTTTATAATTTAGACAAATTTCCATGCTTTTTAATTTGACCCCCCACCCGTAGATTTGGAAGGAGATACAACATCCACTTTGTTGTCCAAACATGAGAAGCAGACGTAGATCCCGCTTGTCAGCTGACCGCACGACTGGGCAGGGACCATGTTCCGCTTCGGAGGAATATTAGTCGATGGATGGGGAATTCCTTCTTGGCAAAGATCATATCTGGGTACAAAAATAGGAAGAATTTCCCCGATCCTGTAGCTGGATGGAATTAGTTTCGCTTCAGATCTCTAGGGAATTTATGAGCTGACGTTTTTTTTTTTTTCGTTTCACCTTTTCTGATTGCCAGTGCAAATGAAAGCTGCCTGATGATTTTCTAACATTTAAGGCAGTAATTTTCTGTACTTTTGAATCTTGTAGTTCGTTTTTAAATGAAATGTTTACGTTCAGAAAATATGTTACAAATTAGACATGAAAGTAATAAATTTTGCTATATGTATTTGACATTATACAAATAATATAAACAGGAAAACTCATTGATATTTCAATTCAAGAAAATTCAACATTTTAGTCAACCTACCAAATGCTTTATAAATGAAGCTGCAGATACTTCATTAATATCTGCTTTACAAATTTTAGTGTATTGGACATAATAAAGAGAAAGGGTAGAGGTATGCCTGAACTCACAGTTTGAAAGCAACTTACCAGACAACGTAAATTAAATATAAGTTTTAAATATATATATATATATATATATATGTTTACTGTATAAATATAAAAAAAACTTTTAAATATGAGTGGAAAATAAATATACGTATAAGAAAGGCAAATAATGAAGGTAATAATAATTAAATAATCTCAATAATTAAACTATTTTGATTGTACGAAGTAAAGGAAATATTGTAAACGCAAAAAATTTCGGGTGTCATATTAGAACCAAAATACCCTCTTGGAACGCTCTTGAATCCATTTGAACGATCTTTTTTGCGTGACATCGGTACGCAATATACCTACACACACATACATACACACACACATATATATATATATATATAGAGAGAGAGACTTAAAACATTGAAGTAACTTGGAATCAAAGTTCCAGTTTTCTTTTAAGGTTTATACATATATGCATACCTACCCTCTTACCCATCTCAGTTAGGTCTGATTTTATTCTTGTATGCTAGTAAAATGTTTATTTTTTGCTTAAAAGTGATTGAATTATGTTGTTCTTATGTTTCGGTTAAGTTTTTTATGCTTTTATTAATCTGCATGCAATAGTTGTAGAATTGTAAACAATTTAAAAGTGTAGTGGCGTTAGGCTAATGTGGCAACTTTTTGTTTCTATCTGAAACTCTGAAAATTAAAACACTTGGTAGACCAATTTCAGTGTCTTTTTGCCCAGTAGGACAGGGAGTTGAAGTGTAAATTTTTGGGCATCGAAAATTGTCCGCCTGCCCTTTAGCCGAATAGCTTGTTCTTTCGCAGAAACTGTCATTTTAACTGAAAAAACTGCATTTCTAATTGCTTTCAAGTGTATTTGGTGATTAGGTTTTCGTGTATTTTACAATTTTTAACTAAGACATTTCGAGTTTTATGCGATTTTGCTTTGCCATTGAGTTAGGACTGAATTGAATGAATAAGAAATATATATGTAATGGCATTCGAGGAAATAAGTTTAAATGATGTGGAGCAAAAATTCGTATACTTTAACAGGCCGTACAAGGAAGTCATGTAGTGTGCATATCAGATTTTTATTTCAGGAACACAAGGTTACACAAAATAGTTTGTTGCTCACTGCTGTAAAGAGTGCTATAATAAATATACGTAGCGGCACGGCTAGATTTTCATGTGATCAACTAGATACCTAATGTCTAATGTCAACATAGTTCTAGCTACCGAGAGTTAAATTGGTCTCTACGTCCAGAACGTATATCCGGGAAACACTTTGCTTCTGGGAATCAGGCACAGTTGTTGATGTAGCAGCAACTGCAGGTGTAGACACAAGGTGTGAAGGTGTAGATGTTCGCGAAGGGGGTGTGAGTGACGTATAAGTCTTGGCAGTTTATGGTGCAAAGAAAAAAGCTGCCATCAAGGCTCACCACTGTCTCTTTGTTTGAGATAAATATTCATAAGTGCCTGGATGTGCGACATAGAATTATATGTGGGCCTACATAAGTAGCCTTCAAAGACCTTTTGATGCATCGCACCTAAAAAATCATATGCTTGGACTTAGCGAGCTCTTTGGGAATAAAGAAAGGTCTTCAAGAATGTATGCTGGATGGTGTGGTGTCTTGTAAATGTACACTGGTATGGTTTCGCGCAATTATCTGAGAAATGCCTCGACTTTGTTTGAGTTTTTGCGAGGTTTATAAACATAAATTGACACTGTAGACCATTTCAGCGCTGGAAGAACACAGGTCCTCTCTGAAAGTCGCTCTTAATCTTAACAACCTGTGGGAAGAACATTCAAAGCAGTCAAAGAAGTTCAATCCAGTGAATTATCTAATTGCCTGTTTAAGAAAACGATGGAACCTCTTGACAAGTCCATTGGAATTCGGTGGTACGGTGATGTGCGGATCTTAAAAAGCTCTTAAGAATTTCGTCGTTGCAGTAAGTAAATGAGTCTCGAACTGCCGTCCTGGTCCGTAGTAACGCACTGTAACTCAAAGGGTTAAATCCACACACAAAATAATATTTTCACCACCTTGTCAGATGACATATCCTCAATAGAAATAGCTTTGGCTAACGTGTGTACCTGTCGACGCACGCAGAAAAGTATCTATAACGTTATTTCAAGGGTTAGGGCCCAACCAAACTGATGTAGACGAGGTTGAAGCGAGGAGATGGTAACTCAAAGCGTTGCAGTGGAGCTCGAATGTGTCTGTGAATAATTGAGTTGACAGTCTGCATGGGCCCTAGCTCATATAGCGGTGTCCGTCTGCATGCCAGGCCATAGGAAACGCTGCTAACCCAATATGCGGGAAGCAGGG
>KK114676.1:390587-435346 GCA_000611955.2 Stegodyphus mimosarum
GATAAATTATGAAGGCTGTTAAAAATACTATGTCGGAATTGCAGTGAAATGTTTGGCCGCAACACATTGTCTCACACATCGCAGTATAGTGAAAGATCTGGTTCCAACTTCATAAGGTAATAAATTAAGTCCATGAGAATATTTGTCATACAGAAGATTTTGCAGTTCTGAGCCCTGTTTCTTACATTTTGCAATTGCGGAGAAATCTGTTGTTGAAGGTAACTGAATCTCTCAGTTCTGGACAAAATATTAGCAAAAGTATTATGGCTTTGGAGACGGCCAATAAACAAACTTATTTTGATGGCCTTCGACATGGCGGAAATTAACTTATTTTTCAATTTCTCATGCTTATTATCCGAGGGGGATTTCAGAACTACCTTGAATATTGTCTGCAGAATCTTGGTGTCGAGGGCACCGCGGAACGAAACTTCCTGTCATGGCGTGATATATCCTCGGCATTGAAGTACCTTTACCTCAATGCCCTCTATCTACTGGGGGGGGCGGTAGTGTACAGTAATTAGATGGGATACGATAACTCTGCAGGCCGACAATCAAGATATCTTTGCTCATATTGTAACTTCTGTGGTGTTAAATTAACTTAGCTTACCAAATTTAGAAAAAAAAACATTTCGGTGAAATTTTAAAATATGACTCATGCATGAAAGTAAGAATAATCTAATTTCCACATTTTATTACTTATCAGTTGCTCCACCAAAATTAAGATTTACAATTTAAAATACATCTAAAAAAGTTATCACGTAAGGCAGTAGATAATATGCAGGAACAATTTTTACACACCTTGCTTTAGACATTGTTTTCCAAATAAGTGTTTTAATAATGCACTTTACGCAACTAATTATTATTCGAAACAAATATCATCTGTTAGAACAAAAAATCGTTAAAGAGCAGATACACATTAAATGTACACATTAAATTTATGAATTATGTCTTATTACAGTACAAAAAGAAGTTATAAACGTGATTCAGAAGACATATTGCAGATTTTTACTTATTTAATTCAGTGTTCAATCCTTGAATCCTACAAACACTAAGCTTATCAACAATTTAAAAGTCGTTTTAATGCGGCTAAGCCTAATTTTTTTTACCATCGCAGCCATATTTGTTTACATTTCAAACTTAGCAGAAACCAAAGCTAACGCCTTCTTTAATTGCTGCGAATTAAATAATGCTTAATACATTCTGGAATTATCATTTAAGTTATTAAATTACCGCATATATTGACTCAACATAGCGTCCACAACATATTAAGTCAATTTTTATGCCTTCAGTGTCTTTTTGTCGTGAGCTCTTAATTTTAATCGCAAAAATTGTTCTCTTAAATTGTTTTAACTGTATTTATGTTTTATATTTTTTTATTTTTAATAAAGACATTTTGAGGTTTCACGAGAAATATATAAATTCAATGAAAAATATATCTCTCATGAAATTCGTGGAAACAGGTTTAAATGAAATGCAGCAAAAAATGCGTATAATTTAATATTCCGTACAAGTAAGTCATGTGGTGTGCACATCAGATTTTATTATTGTTTCAGCAAACAAGTTTGAAGTGTTATTAAAAGAACAGAATGAAAAAACTCACTGGCAGAATATTACCAAAGCAGTCAGCTTATTGACAGATTTGGAATCGAAAACAGAATTTTAAACTTTTGGAAATGCTTTTAATAGCTATGAAATTTCTTTTCATTATAATTCGAGAGATAAATTTATCCAGATGATCTTGTAAGGTTTTAGTTTAAATTAACAAAGTTTTATTTTAATTTCTCTTTCCTATGAACTCTTATTTCAACTTCCCGTTAGAATGAGCGCGCGTTTCAGCTTTATGCTAATTTGAAGTGGAGCCAAGTTTGTATTTAAAGGTTAGCGAGGAACTTCTCAGTGTGAGAGAGCGTTTAGTCTCAGATCACTACGGCTCTGTTCGACGTCCACCTGACCAGCTAGTATTTAAATTCTAAGCCATAGCGCTGTTACTCTAATACTTATTGAAGTAATTTAAGTGCGTTAGTATTAGCCAAATCTTGCTACGCCCCATTGATAGTTTAGCAAAGAGGCCAACTTCGCGTTTATAGCTCTGTGAGCGACGACTACTTAATTTCTACTCACTTTATTTTAAATTATTTGATTATTCAGTTTAGACCCAAGTGCGGTCATATTTTCTGTTATCCCTTCCGAGTTGGGAAGTGGCTGTACGTAGTAGTTTAATAAAAGGGTCATTTTAAAACCCTCCTTGCGTGCAGTTATTCTATCACTTCCACTGAACATATCTGCATTCAGCTCCCTGTTCAAGATCAGGACTTTAAGAACTTCACGAATATGTTTGCCAAAAGTATGCACAGAACACTCAGTCCTGAGAATCTTACCGAAGCAAAGATGTTTTATAGGATTGAATGAAAATTTCGTTTCCCATTGTTTCTACGCCGATTTCCAATCTTGCGTATGATTTGATGCCTCACGAGTATGGCTGAGAATTTCAGTTTTGTGATGCATTTATTCCTGATCATTTTGTTACCCTTATCATTTTGGCAGCAAACGGAAACAGTAAAACGCTATTCAAAAGAGTTTTATTCAAAAACGCATGATAAAAATAAAATATCGGAACTGACTAATGCGAGATGAATCTGAGAGGAAATAAAAATGACTGCTCGGATTAATTTTAGGACTATACATATATTTCAGTATGAATCAATTACATCATGTAAGCCTAATCCGTAAAATTAAATCAAATATAAATGAGTGAAAAGGTTGAAACATTTTTCGGAACTTAACTTCGCTAAAAAACTTAACGTACTGGTATAATAATAGGCAGAGAATATGCACTGAGTATTGATTATTAATGTTATGCATTAAGTATTAATTGTCTTTGACAAAACTGAGTAATATGAAACAAATTATGTTTAAAGCATTGTAAGGTTTATCCGAATTTTATTAACAGTTATCATAAGTTTATGTATCTTTCCTAGCTTTCTAGTTTCAGCTTATAATTTCCTACCAGAATGTAATTTTAGAAACGCAGTTAATGCAAATGAGTAAAGAGTAGTATTTAAATCGATGTTTCACCGACTTCGTTAGAGAGAGTCTGAGTTTCTGACTAACGCGTTTGCCTTTTAGCTGAGTCTGTCTTAGCTATTGCTAAGCTCGGCCATACTTTAAGCCCTTGTTTGGCTTCGCCGACTTAATTAAGAATTAGGGGTCAACTACTTAGAGTCGTGATAGCTTTGGCTATATCTTCAGTCAGCTTTAGTTAAGCTTAGTTAAGTTTAATTTTATATTCATTTAAGATCAAGCCCAAGTGGAGGCGTTGCTATACGTTCCAAGTTAGGAACTGATTGTATTTATTCTGAGAATTAAAGGGTAGTTAACTCTTCTTAAATCTTAAGTCTCTGTTAACACACTTAAGCGATTATTCGCATGTTAGTGCTTGTTATTCGCATGTTGTACAGCTATTGCATTCAGGTTAACTAAAGGCAAATAAATCTTAACCGGAAGAGCAAAATAACATAATTCAATCATTTTTAAAGCAAAAAATGCGCAATTTACCAAAGGCTAAGAATAAAAATACTCAGCTCACCGAACCGAGTAACAAATATATACCCACACTGTTATATACCACGTCAAGAAAATATCTCTTTTGAACCCATTTTATATCAGTTTTATAATTCGTTTCGGTAAAAAGATTCTTTATTCTGTCCTCACATACAGATATCACGCAAAAGCATCGTTAAATTGCATTCGAAAGCGGTCAAAATGGATATTTTGTTGAAATATGGTTCGCGATATTTTTCGTGACAGCAATACTTCCTTTACTTCGTACGAGGAAGTAAAAATTTGCGAATAATATTTTTGAAAGCAAACCATCCTCAAGGCGTTCTAAGAGAATGCAATAAGAATGCTGTTCAGAAAGCAAAAAGTGGTAAACATCCAAATTTGAAAATCTGGGTTCGCAATCCATTCCTTGAAAGAACTGCTACAACAAATAATCATAGTCATTTTATGCCCAATGAAAGGAAAAAATATAAAAGGTAATGAATAAACTGAATTATTGATATGATGAAAAAGAAGAAAATTATTTGAATGCATCCTGAATATTAACGATTTTCACTTATCTTTGTAATGAAAGAATAAGAGCCTTATTAGAGAACAAAACACATTTCTCGTGATGCGAATGTCTTAGATTAATTTTTATCATATTTTAGGTGATTTCTAAAGATTTCGAGACATATATATACATAAATATTAAAAAAGTCAATGGAATTAAACTTTTGTTTCGATTTAAAGAACATTTACCTCTAATTTCTAGTATAGTTATGACATTATTTTTTAAACTTAATTAATTTATCTATAGTTCTAAGATTTCTATGTAAATTTACAGACCTAGAGTGCACTACAGGCGCAAAAACATTGCATTTTTTATGTACAGACGCAGAAACCGTTACTGGGAAATTCGTTATAAGAACAACATAATTTACTGTCATTTTAGCTTCGGTAAAGGCAATATAGTCAAATACCAAAAATCCGCCGACCTGAAATCCACCAACGCCTGAAATCCGCACTGCCTCTCAAAATATAAAAATATAAACATTGAATTTATAAGTTCCAGAAACCGCAGAATGGAGAATGAAATACCGAAGGAAAAATATTTATCCAATAATGATGTCATAATTACCGAATAATAATAATTCTGTGTCAGTGGCAGAAAAAAGGTTTTAGCCCAGAAGAGGTTTTTAGTATGGATGATGTGTTCAGATGAGCCAACACTAGCATATCAGATAACCGATGATGAAATAAATCATTGGCTCTGTTTTGAGCTCGCCACAGCAAGAAAATGATTCCGACACCGACACAGATAATGAGTTTGATAGGAGTGAGAAAACATCTTTTAATGAGGGTTTGGAACATGGTGAAAAATACCTAAAACATTTAGAACAACAGAGCTGTGTCACAGAGCAAGAGAATATGGCCTTGTAGAATTTACAAAAAAAAACTTACTCTAGAGCACCTAAAGTTTTAAAACAAACTTCTATCAGAAAAATGTTTGAAACAAGTAAAAAAAAATTAAATATTTTATGCTTTACTAGTATCCCTTATTTTTACACGTCTCTATTGTATATGTCCTTAATGCTTTAAAATATAAATGAATAATATCATAAATATATATATATAATAATTTAAAGCATATAATAAAATAATGTAATAATGTACTATTGTACATAGTAATTTAAGTAAATGTATCTAATATGCCTTATTTATTTTGCACTTTCAGTCTGAATATTATGATTATTATTTTCTGTCCTGAAATCCGCAAAATCCTAAAATCCACACAACCTCTGGTTCCAAGCATTGCGGATTTCTGGACTTCTACTGTATAACGTTTACAGAATTTGAACTAAAATCCCCAGTTTGAAATTATATCTGCATTAAGTAGAACGCTTATATCATTAATTTCAGATTATAAGGTATTTCCTCCCTCCTTTCTGCATGCCTTCGTGGTGTAACGGTAGGCACGCATTTGAGAGCTCCAGATTAAAGTCCCGGCGAAGTCATTACACATTTCCCATGTCTCCTGCTAAAAAAAAATGATGACAATACAGTAGCGCCAAAACTAAAAGGTGGTGGATAATGATTTTTCACCACCAGGATTTGGCGATTGGGTCCACTAATCCCCAGTCTTCCTTTAAAAGTTCAGGCATATAAGATTTTTACCTTCTTTCTGCATACCTTCGTGGTGTAATTTTAGCACAGTCGGCGCGTATTCGAAATGTCCAGGCTCGAATCAAGGCGAGGGCATTGCAAATTTTTCACGTATCCAGCATCAAAATAACCTAATGGCTCTACAAGGTCACATAATCATTAGTTAAAATGCTATTTCCAATATTTTCGTGAAGTTTAAAAGGCTGGTCTGCCAATAACCCTGAAAATTCTACTTTTTTCTACAACCAAATCATTGCTCTACCTCTTATCCAACTTATTTCTTTTATGACACATAACATCATAAGTAGGAAAAGAATAAAGAATGTTGAAGATGTGCAATATAAACCTTCAAATATACAGAGCCTGTTCGCACATTTTTAGACGATTTTGGCAAGGGGTAATAAAACATCGTTTGCTGCAAAGGAAGTTATTGCAATTGTTCTATGTTTTTAAAAGTCAAAATTATCGTCTGTGGCGTCAAAGTTTTGATTTTATTCAAAATGGCGAATTTAACAAACCAGTGGTTCGAAGGCTACATTTATGCTCTTTCCGAAGAGAAATATGCATACTCCCGTTATCCAAAAACGACGTGAGAGTCATCGTTTTGTGATATCTAAAGCGTCGATAGGTAATATCATCAACAAGAAAGGAAACAAAAACGTCCAATTGGAGCCTCCAGTAGGAGAAAAATTCCAAACAAGTATCAACAAACGGACATCTTCGACTATTGCAAAGGTACGTTCTTTAATGTTAAATGAAAATCCCCCTAGTCAAAGGACAGTTGCAAATTCATTAAAATGCTCGATGTCCACTGTAAACAAAATGATAAACGTTGATTTAAATCTTGAGAAAAAGAAAAAACGCAACGTGCATCGTCTTTTTCCAAAGCATATCGCTCAACGCAGGACACGCTGCAGAATTTTATATGAGAAACATTTATCCAAAGAAAAATGGAAAACAATTGTCACAATAGATGAAGCATGGTTATATTAAAATAACTGTAACAAAAAAAGAGCCATTTATTATAATAAAAGTTAAGAAAAAAGTTTACGTACATGGTTCAAAGAATCGAAAGATAGTTTTTTCTAAGGGATTCATGATTGTTGCTGGTTTTTCTTATAATGGCAAGTTAAAAATAAAGAGAGTGCAAAAAAATGCCAAGATTAACTCCAAATACTATCAGGAACCTATTTTATCCCCGATTTTTCTGAATGAATTGCCATCGCTTTACCCACACTGCCATCAATCTGTGATACTCCATCGGGACAAAGCTAGCAGTCACACATCAAAATCCACTGTAAATTTCCTAAAAGAAATGAAAAAAAACTGGTATCAAGGCCATATCCTTCACTAGTATCCCTACTAAATCTCCCGATGTGTCACCTATGGATTTTTGTGCTTTCGGACTTTTGAAAACTGTATTATCCAAATGTTGTCCCAAAACCCTAACAGGACTCTGGAAAGCTGTTCGGGAGGAATGGGATAGAATACCTCTTCTGACACTTCAAAAGGCGTTATTATCCTGGAAATTGCGGTGTCGAAAGATAGTTCAGAATAAGGGATGTCAAATAGAACATTTAAAACACAAGAATTTTATGTAATTTAGTTTTGTGAAATACAATATACATCGTCTAAAAATGTGCGAACAGCCTCTGTAGATTTTTATAGCAAAATACGATTTCTAGACTCAAATGGGATCTTCAATGAGAATTAGCAATACCGTTTTGAAATGCGGATATTCTCCCTCATACCAGCGACAGGATTTCATGTCCATTGAGACTTCTGATTGCATTTCAACCCCCAAATTATTCTACCTGAGAATTGCCACTGAAATTTAATAGATTTCTTAGATTTATTCACTGCTCATTCGATAAACCTCTAACTCATTTGCAAGTCATAAATAATACATTGGTTTGTCAGCACTTCGATTTTGATTACTCTGGCAATATGCTGCAAATGCAAGCATTGTGGGGAAGAATAAGAGGGTAATTCTGAACGCTCATTGAAGATAGCACAGTGTTTTACAAGACAACAATAAATAAGGTTCCTGTTAAAAGGGAAGGAGGTGCTTTTGAGAATTAATATTTTCCAGAAGATAGAATAGACTTATGGTTAATATATGAATGTTATCTTAATATTGCTTTGGAAAATAGATTTGTTTCCCATCCACAGTCGATCAAACTTTGCAATATAATTGGCAACAACATAATCTTAACATCTCGCAATATATTTAGTTATTCGATAATGTCATTCTTCAAACTCCGTATTAATTTATCGACGGCAAGTTAAATAAATAAATAATTCATTTACATTATTTGGTAAAATTTTCAGATTTTAACGAATGTATAAGGGCTAACATAAATGGTTCAGTCATTTTGGAAAGGCTATATTTTCAAAAGTATTACACGTACTATGCGCAAAAAAAGGGACAGTTCTATATCTCCCGTTCTACTGGGCCGATTGGCAAAATTCCAATTGCGTTTCTTATGTCTCGAAAGCGCGGCTTAGAATATGTATTAGATTTATATATTGCGTTGTTCTAATCTAGATGTTTTGACATAAAATCGGACTTTTTCTGGAATGACATCCCATATTTTTTTTGAAAATTCCATTCTACAACTCAAATTATGCCAAACTACCAAAGTTTGTAAAAATCGCACGAGTAGTAGCACTCTCAAAATTTTAGCTCCTTAATGTTAGCTGATACTTTATATATATTTATTAATATCTCTTTTTTTATTAAGCTTACTGGATTCCTTCTTTCAAAAATTTCGAAATTTAGGCTCATTCCAAATAAAATTCGTTCATTTTTTATGATTCATTTTTAAAATTTATATTTTTAAATAATTTTTATAAATGTTTCGGAAACATTTTGAATTATAATCTATAAAACATTTACCACCATCTTAAAGTAGATGTATTTCTAAGCACGCCTGCAAAAAATTAAGAATTTTTAATTGAAAATTTCCGATGATATACGTGAATTAAATATTTGTTCGCTTTGAAATTTGCATATTTCTTAAAAGCGATAATAACACAAATATGGTACTGGCGCTTTAAATCTATTTGAAGGTATATGAACGATAACTTTGGAGAGTTCACTCATTAAACCTTAAGTTCGTACTCAGAACCCCACGAACACTTAATAAGCGAATAATCGCTTAGGTGGGAACAGAATGCGTAAGACTTGAGAAGGGTTTAAAACCCTTTATTATTCAATATATTTACAATCAGTTCCGGCTTGGAACTTTACAATAAAGACTCGGGCTTGAACATAAATACTAATAATTTGAACTAAAATTAACTTAACTAAAGCTCTTAAGAATTATAGCCGAAGCTATCAGAATCTAACTAGTTGGCCCCTAAGTATGAATTGAATCGGCGAAGCCTAGCAAAGGCCTAGATATGGCCGAGCGTAGTAACAGCTAAGAGAGATATGGCTAGAAGGCAAACGCGCGCTAGTCAGGAAATCAGACTCTCTCTTTTGAAGTCGGTTAAGTCACGACTTAACCGACACATTCTCATTTGCATTCTCTGCGTTTCTGAATTCACATTCTGGCAGGAAATTGTAAGCTGGAATTAGAATAAGATAGGAAAGATACAAAACTTTAAATAACTGTTAGAAAACGTACAATAAACCTCTCAACTGCTTTTCCGCTCGTCTGCAATGAAAAAAAAAAGAAAAGGAATATAGGTTGCTATAAATTAAGAAGTTCTCCAAGTTAATTATTCCTGGCGAACACTGAAAAAAATACGCCAAGATAAAGTTTTGAATTTCTGCGTAAATATCGCAACCGATTTTACAAAATTTAATATTTAGTCATATTTTGAGTCTTACAATCGAAATAGAGGAAAAAATCGGCATAACGTTTCAGAACAAATCCGATTTTGTGTCAAAATATCAATGTCAGAATGATGCTATATATCCCAAGACGCGCTTTCCGGACATAAAAAACGCAATTTGAATGTCGTCAATCGGCCCAGTAGAATGGGAGAGCCCTCTCGCAGAGTCCTCCTTTTTTTTGCTCAGTGTACACACATGAAAGATACATGAAAAGAGCCACAAACTCGAGAACATTATACGCCTTCTACAAATATTCAATATGTGCTCTTTTGTTGACACGATACCTGTCCAAGGGGTAATCCAGCTCATTCCGTACATTTCGTAGCATAGTCCTGTCAACTGTGTGCACTGCAGCGCTGATGCGCTCTTAGAGCTCGACTAAAGATTGAGGTGGTTGGGTGTACGTGGACATATTCCTTAACATAACCCCACATCATGAAAAAGTCGCAAGTCGTTAAATTAGGACATGTGTTAGGCGAGGGAAAGAAAGCTGGTTCAAAAAAAAAAAAAAAAAAAAAAAAAAATGAATCATATCCTTCTTGATCTGAATGGAACAGCTATCTTGTAATAGTCACAATTAATTGCAATTCGCAGCTTCCTGCCATGAAATCAAATAACTATCACATTTAACTATCTCCCTAAACATTGTCTATTCTACGAAACAATCCAAGCATTTCTCATTATCTCTGGAATGTTATATACCATGTGTGACCGGACGTTTCATTTTGGTACAAACAAAGCCAATGGTGCATTTTAAAAACGCGTATTAGACACGCATGTATTGAAGTTATGTACAAAGGATAATAGCGATATTTCCCTTAAAATAAATTGAGGATCGCTAAGATTATGTTGCAAATACTTACAGCTAAATGTTTATCGCGAAACACGTCGGGTATCATATTTTAACGATAATATACATTTTGACCGCTATCGAATGCACTTTAACGATGATTTTGCGTGACATCCTTATGAAAGGAAGAAAAAAGGACACTTTTCTCCCAAAAAATTATAAAACTGATTTAAAATGGATTCTGAAGATATTTTTTCGTGGCGTCTCTGCCTACATACGTACATAGTACATACGTATGTATGTACATATCTCTTATAACTCAAAAATGAGCAGGGTCAGAACGTTGCAATTTTGTATATAGGGCTGGTATACAATGTAGATGTGCATCTCCTACTTCGGTTGCAATCGGCCGCACCGAAAATTTTATAAACATATGTGTGTATATATTGTTGCGAAAAATTCGGCGGTTGCGCCTGTATGTAAGCTTTCTGGCATAGCACTAGGGTTGCCATAAAATAGTGTATGGTAGGGTTGCCAGATTGGCGACTTTATCGCCCAATTTGGCGACCAAATAGGCGATATCACATGGTCCAATCGGGAAGCTTCTAGAATAACTTCCTGTCGAGATATTTCTCGAAACGTGTGGAACCTAAGGAAAAGCTATATAAACCCCCGAGTTTCTGAGAGACGGCATTGTGAGAATAGCTGCTTACTGTGAGTGCTAAGCTACGCGAGAGTTTTGTGAACGGAAAGCGATCGAGATAGTGCTTTGCCGTGAAGCTACCTTTACAGTAGAGCTTGACAGTGTATTGGTGATTGTTCCACGGTGTTTATTATAAGTTTAGTGTTGCCGTTAAGTTACCTTTACAGTTACAGCCTGAAGCTGTGTTGCTGATTGTTTCAGCGTATTTATTGCAGATTTTCGACGCTTTTAAAGGTAATTTCGGAACTGTGCTGTAAATAGTGATTCTTGTAAATAAATTGTGCTTTTTATTGTTCTGCATCGTGTTTTCATCAGATACTCTCAAATCATCGGATACTCTCAAATCCACGAACCCGTATAACGCAACAATATATATCCACTCTGTTACTCCGCTCAGTGAGCTCAGTTTTTGATTCTTAGATGTCGGTGAATTGTGCATTTTTTGCTTTAAAAACGATTGAATTATGTTGTTGTTATCTTCCGGTTAATTTGTTTATGCCTTTAGTAAATCTGCAAGATTCGTAGAATTATTAACAATTTAAAAGTTGATTAAATGCAGCTAAGCCTAATTATTTTTCCCATGGAAGCCATATTTGTTTATATCTGAAACTTAAGAGAACAGTGGATTTGTTGTCAATCTAGAGAAAGTAAGCTTCGCAACAACAAAGATAAAGCCTGCTCTTATTGTTGCGAATTAAATCATATTTAATCCATTCTGGAATTAATTCGAAAAAATAAGTGTTAAAGATTTACTTCGTAAATTTTAATATAGATATTTTGAGTTTTTATGTATTTTGTCTTGTCCCGAAGTGAGAACTGAATTAATTGAATACCAAATACTGAATCGTCTGTGAAAAACTTTTTTTTTTGTTTAATTTCTGTTACACATCGTTTTAGATTTATTATAGTATTTGAATAGAACATGTGGCAACGATCAGGTAATTCTCCAGATGATATACATAATTTTTGTGCATTCTGAGTTATAAAATGAATGAGATGTAAAGCTGTTAAGTGAAGCTAGCGCCAGTTGTCGCTATGGTAAACATATATAGTGAATTTTAAAGAGTGCATTTATTCTGTAGTGGTTTATGCGCCAGCGATGACGTAGATTTAATTAAATCAAGTAAGTTTTAATGAAATGCAAAATGGGTGTAATTTAATGTTCCGTACATGGAAGTCATGTGGTGTACACATCAGATTTCATGAATCTTTATCGTAAGGAAATAGCTGAATAAAATGAACAAAAAATTTCAGAACAAGTCACCTGTATAAAATAAACGAAAAAATTCACAAACAAACAGCTGCATAAAAGGAACAAAAAATTTGTTCTTACTTTCCATTTCCAATGTAGACGATATTTTAAAGAAATGAATTCGAAATATTTTAGTAACCATTACTGTTCTTTACGTTTTAATATTCTGATTGGAAAACAGAACGCAGCTGAAAACGTTCTGCCTTTTGCCTTTCTAAAGGCAATTTCAATTAAAATTTCATAATTTTATTAAGTTTGATAATTTATTTATAGTTTTATTTTTATTTCATTTTTTATAATTTTAATAATTTTGATGTCCGTTAAAGAGATTTAACAAGTTACCGAAAAGAAAACAAACATAGTTTAATGACACACTAAATGAAATATGAAAAGAATTTACATAATTTATTTAACGCTCAATGAAATGCCTAAAAAGAAAAACGGAATTATATCTTTCTTGATCTGAATGCAATAGCTATCTTGCAATAATCACAATTAGTTGCAAATGACAGCTTTCTGCCGTGGAATCAAATAACTATCACATTTAGCTATCTCCCTGAACAGTGTCTATCTTACGACACGATCCAAAGGTCACTACTTCATTGCTATAACAATCTATAACAGATCTACTTCATTGCTATAACAAAGGTAATGGGAAATAATCTCATTACCTTTGGAATGTTATATAACATGTGTGACTGTATGTTTCATTTTGGTATAAACACACCCAATGATGCATTTTAAATACGTGTATTAGACATGCGTGTGCTGAAATAACGTACAAAGGTGTTTATCGAAAGTGCGTTTCGATACTTCATCTTGTGTCATCGCTATTCACTTCAAATCCACGAACCCGTACGTAATTAAAGAAAAACGTAACAATATATATATTTCATGAAATAGACTAATATGAAATTCACAAATAAAATTTACACACAAATATGAATGACTGCATAAATATTTAAGGTTGTTTTAGGTTTTGAGAAATGTTTCCAGCAGCTACCTCAATATTTTATTTTTGTTTACAAAGTAAGAATTCCTATCCGTCTCCAAAACCACTGGTGCAAGATTTTTATTCTCACCGCAAAGTTATTAAATGTACTCAAAGCAAACGAGGTCAATTACTCAAGTTGAAGCTTGCAATTTTCCAAGTTGCTTAAAAGTAATTTAGAGCTCAGGTTTGTGGCTACCATCTGCTTTAACATCTAATGGACGCTATAACTGTAATAAAATTAAATTTACCTACTCTTAATAAATAAAAGCAAAGAAAATTAGACACTCTGTCTTGCTACTTCACAATTTATTATTCTCTTCATGTGTTCCATCTCTTACAATAAATAATTACATCATACCTTGCGACAAGCAAATGGCAACTTAACAAACCGAGTATAAATTTTTAAATTCTAGAGAATTTATTTCCGTAATAATGCAAGTATGATCGTGTATCGAAAACTAAATTTTTAAGGCTCTAGAGAGTATTTTGTATTCTGAGAATGAGACAATAATGTGCAATGTAAACTGCGCAGAAAAAAAAGAACAATTCCATATCTTCCGTTCTACTGGGCCAATTGACAAAATTCAACTTGCGTTTTTCATGTCTCAAAAGCGCGACTTAAGATATATATTAGATTTATATGTAGCATTATTCTAACATAGGTATTTTGACACGAAATCGGCCTTTTTGTGAAATGACATGCCAGTTTTTTTAGTCCAAAAGGGCTTTGTCCCTGAAGGACTATTGTCTTCGTTTTGCGATTTTGCGTCTGAAACATTAAAAGTCTGTATCACTTTTCAAACGGTTGCCACAAAATATTGCAGCCCTCTATTATATTTAAAGAAATTAAATAATGAAGAATGTGCATAAATGTGTGTATGTTTCTCGCATTGTGATAAAACGACGGTACCTAAAGCCATCGAATTTTGAATGCCGTCATCCTGCCGCGAATATAGGCATCCGGAAGCCCAAATTTGGAATTTGTTTAATTAATGATTTCATGTTTTATGAACGATTTCATATTTTGTAAAACTTTAACGAATTTTTGATTAACAAACTCGAGGATTTCAAAGCGGGCCATGGCAACGTTGTACAGAAAAATACCTCTTCTGACACTTCAAAAGGCATTATTATCCTGGAAACTGCGGTGTCGAAAGATAGTTTAGAATAAGGGATGTCAAATAGAACATTTTAAACACAATTTTATGTAATTTAGTTTTGTGAATACAATATACATCGTCTAAAAAATGTGCGAACAGCCTCTGTATTAATATCGCACAAAATGCTGCAAAATTAAGTAACTAAAGACAGTTAGTTAAAGAGTTTTGTTTAACACGAATGAATTACCCAATCTCTTTAAAAGTGTGATTACCAACACAATAATAAACCAACTGTTAAATACTGGAAAAACGCTTGCACTGAAATTGAAGAGCTTCATAAAGAAATTCACCTATTTTAATATTACACTCATTTGTAATAAAACTCCTCTTACTTTCTATAGATGCAACTTCGAAAGCTACCCATTAGTTCGTTCTAATTGTCTTTGGTACTAATGATACGAAATAAGAAATTTTGAAAGCAGGTATTTACTGACTGCCTAACATATTGTTGCGTGCGTACAGGCTCGTTATGGATTGAATGCACAAGTCGTTAAAAGTTAACAAAAATTTATTCTTTCCGCAAGAAATAAATCAAAATGCTGAAATATTTATTCAGAGATATTCGCACAATATCACAATATCTTAAACGTTTAACAAAAACTCAGTTCAAAACAGATAAAATAATTCTATCTCATAGCGAAATCGCTGCAATCAATAGCAGCATTAAGTAAACAAACAGCAGTTCGCTTTTTACAGCTACAACTACAACAACAACTGAGATGAGGTGTTTCAATTCGGCTCTTATAAGCTTTTTAATTATCACTAGAACAATCTCCATTTTTCTAGATTTTTCTGGATGGCAACAGTAATTACGAGATAGTTATTTATTAAACATTAAATGCTAGCGCTTTTTTATTTTTTTTCGGCGTAGCTTTCTCTTCAAAAATCGTCTGCGTTGCACGGGAAATATAAAGCAATTTTAATTACAATTCTAAATAAATAGCCAAATAAATGTGAAATCTGTAACAATATGTAAATATGTAAATACTCTTTCTGTCTCTGCTGCTAACAAAATGCTAACTCTCAAGTCCTATTATATGCCAAATAGATGAAGCCTTTTTGCTGTTAATTTATTAGCTTACTTTTTTCATGATTTATCATATTTCCCAGGTTTTTGTTTTCATTTTTAAATAAAATTAATTTATTTTTATAATTAATTCGAATTTAAAAGTATAATAGTATTTTTATTATTAGCCCCAAAATGCCTAAGCCCGAATGGTCTATTAATTTTAAAACGGGTTTTTGTGCCGTTCTAACAAAAGACTGTATCAATTTTTAAAGTGTTGCCACCAAATATTACAGCCTTGCATTATTTTTAAAGAAATTTAATATTGAAGAATACGCATAACTGTCTGTATGTATGTTCCTCACATTGTGAAACAAAGGCAGTGCCTAGGGTCTGCAAATTGCGAGTAGTGTAGAACGAACATGTGCACCTGGAAGAGCTAATTTTGAATTTCGAATTATATATTTCATATTTTGTAAAACTTTAATGAATTTCTAAACACTGTGAAAGCGAAACAGAAATGCGGAGTAAACTGCGTTTTGTATTCTATTTGTTTAAGGGGACTCCGTACCCCAAAATCGATGAAATTACCCTTTTTTTAGTTTTTTGCTAAAAAAATACCTTAATACCCTTGCAAGGTTTTAGTTTAAACTAACAAAGTTTTATGTTAACTTCTCTTTCCTGTGAACTCTTATTTCAACTTCCCGTTAGAATGAGCGCGCGTTTCGGCTTTATGCTAATTTGAAGTGGAACCAAGTTTTGTATTTAAAGGTTAGCGAGGTACTTCTCGGTGTGAGAAAGCTTTTAGTCTCAGATCGCTTCGCCTCTGTTCGACGTCCACTTGACTAGCTAGTATTTAAATTCTAAGTCTTAGCGCTGTTACTCTAATACTTATTGAGGTAATCTAAGTGCGTTAGTATTAGCCAAATCTTGCTACGCACCATTGATCGTTTAGAATAGAGGCCAACCTCGCGTTTAAAGCTCTGAGAGCAGCGACTACTTAATTTTCTACTCAACTTTATTTTAAATTATTTGATTGTTCAGTTTAGACCCAAGTGCGGTTATTATTTTCTGTTATCCCTTCCGAGTTGGGAAGTGGCTGTAAATAGTGGTTTAATAAAAGGGTAATTTTAAACCCTTCGTACGTGCAGTTATTCTACCTCTGCCATAGAACATGGCTGCATTCAGTTCCCTGTTCGAGATCAGGACTTTGACACTGTTACGACAATGTTCGCCAAAAGTATGCACAGAACACTCAGTCCTGATACACTTACTAGGCTGAAGAGAAAATTTTGGAATGATCTGACGGTAATAAATGGTATAAAATGCTTTTAAAAATTTTGACTGTCACACCTCTGAGTTTTTTTACTTCTTAACTTTTTTCAGTAACTTATTAAAATTCAGTATAAATGCAAAGAAGTGTAATTAAATATGACCGCAAGTATCATTAAACTCTGTTAATGCTTATAAACTGATTTATTGAAATACAACGTAAAGTTGGGAAAAAAAAATGTTCTTCACCTTTAAACTGACAAGTTTATACATATATATTAAGCTCAGCAAATATTTCTTTGTGTATTATCAGTCAACTTTACTATGCTTCTTCAAAAATTGAAATTATCTGTGATAACACTCGAGCAGAAAGAGGTGGTATAATGAATGTGATCAAGTTCCACTGACTGTAGCATTACTAAAACAATGCTGAAACAACTACTATTTATTAACAACTAACATTATTAGCATGTTATTAAGATTACTAACAAACATTAAACTCTTTAATTAATTAAAATACACCTAAATTATTTTAAAATGCAATTTAATTGCAAGGAGAAATGGCTAAAAGAAGAGAAGAAATTACATACGCTGCTGAGTGGTTTTAAATGCAATGTTTTATATTTGTTCTAATTTCAAATTTTGCGTTTTGAAAAAATGAATGAAATGACAAATTAATATTTTTAATATTGATTATAAGTGTTTTCGAAGATATATTTTAATTAATTCATGTATTAAAATTGTTTTGAACGGGTATTAAGGAACAAAAACAGGTAAAAAATCTTCTACTTGGATTTTATGACTTTTTTTGCAATATCTCTAAGCCAGATGAGGTTTCAAACAAAAGCTTGTAATTTTTGTTTGTATTAACTAATTGAACAGCACTAGGTTTTATTTTATATACATATGTATTGAAATTCAGTAATAAAATTTTTAAGAAATTTCAAATGATTTAATGACCAATATTTTAAAATTTTTAGACAGTTTACTTTCTTTAAACTGCGTTTTCTCAGTTTTCATTTTTTCAATATATCCATTTACTTGAGTCTTAAAACTTCTACAGATATGGACTAAATTATTTAATACTTTTGCTGCTTATTTAAAATTATATACTTAATAGAAACATGGATCGGTTTTGCAAAATAGTGAAAAGAAAGATTATTGGAAGTGAAAATGTGTTTGAGATCATTTTTTTAAGTTATTACATAAAAATGTGCTTTTCATTTTTTTCCTTGAAAACTAATTCATAATTCTCAAAATCGATCCTTAAAGTTGTTAAGAACATTCTAACATATGCAATAAAATATTTTGGAGCAAAAAACGTTCAAAATTGTGGAAGAAGAAAGAAATTTTAAATCTTACATTTTTCTTCAAAAAATTACTAGGAAAAAAAAAATTTCAGCTTCAAATAATTTTGTCTTATATAAACACTTAATGTTATTCATAAAAAAATAGATGAAGATTCTTAAATAAAAAATATCATTCAGAAGGTACTAAGTCCCCTTAAGGAAAGTTTACTTTTACAAACTGTTTAAAAAATTTCAGGGCATTACTCGGGAACAATTAGATTTACAGCAATTTTTGTTTTCAAGGTTTACACATTTACGGTTCCCATGCACCATGATTTATTCTTTTGTTTTGATTTTGCTAATAGGGTATTTTTTCCTCAATGTAAAGCAAATTTTAAATTTTATTTCGGAATTTTATATTTTATCAATTCCGCATTTACGTAGTATAAGGAATTCTTCCTTTTCTGTAATTTTATATACTACATTTTTATCTCCGCTCTCCTGCATTAATGCGGTTTTTGTTTTGTAAGTTAATAGTTTAATTTTTTTTAATTTAAAATTAATTTTTTGCCTATTCTTCAAAGCAAGTCTTGTTTTTGAGTCTGTTTCTTATATTATCTGCATAATTTCAAGTCACTTAGGAGCAGGTTATATTTTGATGAATGCTGATTTTAGGTAACTGCGAGATTTATAGCAAGACAGTTGTAAAATTGCAGATATTGCACAATATTTAATAAAAAAAATTCTTAAAAAATTTAAATATTTAAAATTTTGCATTAATAACTTTTTATTATTTTAAAATTTATTTGATTAGTTTTTTTATTCATCTAGATATCGTTTCAAAATGTGGCTCTGTTAACAATTCTTTTTGCTTTTTCGTAACAAAGATCAAAGTATTAGGAATTAATATTTAAGTTCATAAGAATTTTCTTTCCTTTTCGCTAATTAATTTATTGTTATTTCAGGTTTAAGGTTTTGACTTTGTTATTTTAATTTGTGGCTTCCTGTTAGAAAATATACCAATTTATGTTAATATTAATTCTACTTTTTTTACCTTATAGAGTAATAAGGTTTTTTTTGAAAAATGAGCAAAACCCTCGCCGGGGCTCGAACCTGGACCTTTCGAATACTCTCCGAGTGTACTACCATTATGCCACGAAGTCATGCTGGAGGGGGGAGAAAATACCTGATAACCTCTGTGATATATATATATATATATATATATATAGTATGGGAAATGAAATATGAGAGAATTACTTAAGGATTGTAAGAACCATGATCCCCTACCCATTTCTATTTTTATGAACTTGCAATTTTATAATATACATTTTTAAACAAAAAAAGCAAAAGAAAAAGTTAAAATACTAAAAAAGGGGTGAAAACCAAACTTAATCCTTTTATTCAAAGCTCCAAACAGAACTTGTCAAGGGAAAAGTGTTCTGAAGCTTTAAACAAAGTCAATTTGTAAGGTTTTAGTTAAACTAACCAAGTTTTATTTTAATTTAAATCTTTTCTATCTCCTCTCTGCTTCAACTTCCTGTCAGAAGAAGAGCGCGTTTTTAGCTTATGCTAATTTTGAAGTACAGTAAAGCACTATTTAAGCCAGAGGTAGAAACCTCTCGGTGTGTGAGAGCTTTGCCTCATATCACGGTCACGCCGCTCAACGTTCGCCTGACCAGCTAGCAGTTTAAATTTATAACCCATAGTGCTTACTACGTGATTGCATTGTAAAACAAATAAAGTGCGGTAGTATTTAGTATACCTTGCTACGCACCCTTTTGGGTAGAGGCCAACTTCCGCGAATTGCTCTGCGAAGCAAAGTTTAATTTAAGTTCTATTTTAGGTTTAGTTTTAAAATTATTTGATTGTTAAGTCCGACCCAAGTGTGGTCTGTTACGTTCTGTATCTCTCCCGAATTGGGAGGTTTGTATTTAATAGTGATTGATTAAAAGAGGATTTCAAATCCCTTCACGTGCAGTTATTATCCAGCCCAGCAGATACATCAGAACATAGCGTACCTTCCGCTCCCTGTTCCAGTTCAGGACTGACTATTGGAGGTTACGAACACTTTACAGAAATTACCATGTTTCCAAAAAGGATACACAGAACACAAAGTCCTGACAAATTAACTGTACAAAAAAAATCGAGTTTCATTCGGACGAACTCACTGAGACCTCTATCGTCAATTAGCACTATTTTTTTTAATTCTAAACAAGTTTTTTAAACAATGCTTCAATGTATCTATACGTATTTGAGGCTCTCATTGAATTCATCTCTTTTCCCTACTCGTTTTGTTGTCCGAAGACAAATAGAAACGAATAATACATTTAAAGCCGAAATAAATTTTATAGTCAAGGGAAAAAGTTGGACTAATTACAATCGAGAAAAAATATTTATAAACAAAGGAAAAAATAGATTCGAGTTCTAAATTCGAATGCGTACTAAAAATGAAAATACTTTTTGCTAAAGTAAAAGGAAAGGAGAAAGAAATGCGACTTTTCGAGGTGAATTTGTCAGGACTGAGTGTTCTGTGCATATTCTTGGCAAACATCTTTATGAAAGTCCTTAAAGTCCTTAAGTCCTGATCTGGAACAGGGAGCTGAATGCAGCTATGTTCTGGTTGTAGATACTGCGATTAAGTGGTAGAATAACTGCACTTGAAAGGGATTTAAAATCCTCTTTTATTAAATCAATATTATTTACAACCACTTCACAACTCGGGAGGGATACAGAAAGTAAAAGATCACACTTAGGTCTAAAATGAACAATCAGATAAATTTAAACTAAAGCTAAACAGAAAGTTAATTAATCTCTGCTCACAGAGCTATACGCGGAGTTGGCCTCTAACTAAATGGTGCGTAGCAAGAATTACTAATACTAGCGCACTTGGATTTACTTCAATAAGCAAATACGTAGCAAGCACTATGGCTTAGAATTTAACTGCTAGCTGGTCAGGCGAACGTCGAATAGAATGATCGTGATCTGAGACTAAAAGCTCTCTCACACTGAGAGGTTTCTACCTATTGCTTAAATAGCACTTGGCTCCACTTCAAATTAGCATAACGCTGAAAACGCGCGCTTATTCTGACGGGAAGTTGAAACATGAGAAGAGATAGAAATATTTAAACTAAAAATAAAACTTTGTTAGTTTAACTAAAACCTTACAAATTTATTAAAAATGCTACATTTGGAGGGGCTTTGCACAAACAAATTATAATGTAAAAACTAATTATAATGAAAAAACACTGCCTATCTGAAGGTGTTCATTTCCAAATTGTGAAAGTAGTAATGCTACGGGGTTGCCTCTCTGTATGTCAGGGCATTCAAACTGCTGCGTATTTTGCGACTCTGTTTCTTAGCCTATGAGCTTTAGGAGGGGTTCAGCTTTGTGGGGTGTATGTATGTAGATTTATGTATACATAGGTTTTAGAAAATTGATTTTTGACTCTTAAATTAGTATAAAATAACTCGCACAAAAGTGTCAATAAAGTAGAAATTTCATGGTCACCTCCAAGTATATATTTGGACAAAAGAATTAGGCTTACGCACCTAAAAAGCATAGGTATCCCTCTTAGCACTGGTTACCGAAAAATATTAATGAAATAATGATTTTACATTTCACTTTCTGTGCAGAAATCACAAACAAAAACCCATTTCTTAACTAAATCCAATACAAATCTATTTCATTTCAAGGAACAGCAGAAAAGTTTCTTGCTTCGAGACGTTTCTCACGTTCAGACAAATGTCTCATTTATTCCATCGAAACAATTCCAGACTGCAATTTATTTTAATCCTCGAAACACATACTAATGAAGGTGAGACGTTCATTTAGGCGATAGCGCTTTATTAAAGAGGATACAACCAAGGATTAATGACAGGAAGAAAAGGTCAGCTGACCTGTATAAGCAACGTTAAAGAAACAGTAAGAAGGCATTATAAAACACTTTTCACCGAATCTGTTTTGGACCAGTGGATTATTTATTAACTCCAGAAGAACGATACCTAATTTCACTAAGTTATTTCTTCGTTTAATTTAGAATAACTTTGTAGAACTGGTGCAAATTAAACATTTAGCCTGTCTGATTTTCATCAGTCCTAAAACGTTTTTCGTAACGTATGAATACAGCTAACATTTGAAAGAGAATCAGTTTATATGGGGCCAGGAATAGTAAATCTTAATCCATAAATTATCATTAGTTTCTTTCCTTGTATGCGACAGAGTAAAATTTAATTTGTTCAACCAACAACATTCCTCCTCTTGGTATATTATGGTGTTGTAATCAGGCAAAAGGGTTATAAATGTTGAAAAAAAATAACTAATCAGGTATCTCCAATTAGAAGAATGACATATCATACTGTTGCGTTCTACGGGTTCATGGATTTGGATTGATTGATTACAAGACTTGATGAAGAACCAAAACACAATTTATTCATTATTCATAATTTCATAATTATTCAATTTATTCATAATTTCGTCAGTATTTCCCACGACAGTTCGGAAGACGTGTTACAGTTGTCCAAATACTACGACAATAACACTAAACAATCAGCAACACAGCCTTCAGGCTATAACGCTGCAGAGAGCTTCACGTCAAAACACTAAAGTACAGCTTCCCATTCCGTCGATCGCTCACAAGCTAATCTTTGAACTCAGTACCCTCAAGAACGTTTTCACAATACACTCAAGGTACACTACCAATAAACTGACAATCCACTACAGGCAGGGTTTAAGCAGCCTTCGAGAACATTCTTGGCCAAACCGGTAAGAATTCATTCTAAAATGTTCTCGTTGCGTCTATAGCACATCGCCAATTTTGTCGCCAAATGGGAGATTTCAAACCAAATCTGGCAACCTTGCCTAGCTATGCCACTTTATAGCAACCCTAAACCCGCTTTGCTTGGAAGCTATCTTACCACAGTTGGACACTTCATTTAGCCTGTCTGATTTTCATCAGTTCTGAAACGTTTTTCGTAACGTATGAATACAGCTACGTATTACGTAACTTATGTACTTTTTTACTTCCTTGTACAAAGTACAGGAACTATTGTAATCGCGAAAAATTCCGGGTGCCATATTTCAATAAAAATATCCATTTGGGCCGCTATGGAATGCAATTTAACCAAGTTTTTGCGTAACATCAGTACATAAGGGCAGAATAAAGGGCTCTTTTTCTCCAAACGAATTATAAAACTGATTTAATATTGATTCAGAGGAGATTTTTTCGTAGCGTCTGTACGTACATATGTATGTATCTCGCCTAACTCAAAATCGAATAGCTTTAGAACGTTGAAATTTTGCATATAGGCCTGCTACGGCATGTAGTTATGCACACCCCTCTTTTGATTCAATTTGCCACACCTAATTCATATAAATATATATATATATATATTCCGTGAGCTCAGTTTTTTTATTCTTATATGTTGGTAAATTGTGCATTTTTTGCTTTCAAAATGATTGAATTATGTTATTATCTTCCGGTTAAGGTTTTTATGCCTTTGGTAAATCTGTATGCAAGAATTATAGAATTATCAACAATTTAAAAGTTGTTTTTAAGTGCGGCTAAGCCTAATTTTTATACCATATTTGTTTACATTTGAAACTCAGCAGAATAGTGGATTTGTTGCCAATCTAGAGAAACCAAACTTCGAAAAAACCATTATAACGTCTTCTTTTAATATTGCGAATTAAATCATGCTAAATCCCTTCTAGAATTATCATTTAAGTTAATAAATTGTCCCATATATTGACTCAGTATAGCGTCCACAGCAAATTCAATCAGTTTCTACGCCTTCACCGTATTTTTATCGACTGAGACCAAAAGCAAACTTTCAGTTTTGTGCACCGGTAAATCTGCCTCTTGCTTGCTAGCCGAATTGCTTGTTTTTGCGTTGAAACTCTAATTCTAATTGTAAAAATTGTTCTTTAAAATGTTTAAACTGTATTAATATTTTATATTTTTCTATTTCTAGTAAAGGTATTTGGAAGATTTATGCACTTTTGTCTTGCCGAGAACTGAATGAACTGAATAATAAAGATATCTCTAATGAAATTCCAGCAATGAAATGCAGTAAAAAATACGTATTCCGTACAAGGAAGTTATGTGGTTTACACATCAGATTCTGTTTTTTAATCAGGAAGTGATGATGAAATATTTCAACTGGAATCAGCAAATTCAAAGGGTGTTGGAAGTATTGTTAAAATTACTGTTCTGTTGAGCTTACTAACAGTAAAACAACGGGGGCGATAAACCTTCTGGCTTAGCTGTGTGACAGCCAATGTATAGAAGCGCATATTTGTTACACAAATTAAGTTTTTAAATATTAACAATATTCTAAAAAGATAGTATTCTTCTATTAGAGAATTGCGTGAATGTGGAATATGGGCAACCAATGTTTGAAAAGCATGAGAACATTAACAGTTGACAGACAAGAAGAAGCAAAAGGAAACCGTTACAAATTTTACTTTTATTAATATTTAATTTCCTCATCTCGTTTTCTTGTTTTGTAATTAACTATGAATAACTAATTTTTATTTTTGAAAACATGTTAATTCTAACTGATATTAACTTAGGCGTAAAAACTTGTGATATCTTAAGGCAAAGAAGTTCTGAAACTGGGGGGGTGGGCAGGGAATAGCTTAGGACTCATTTCAAATAGCATTGGTGCTCAAGGGTTTGAGCTGTAAGGCAGTAAAACAAATAAGTATACAAGGTGAAAATAAACAGGAGAGAGAAAGCAGAAATAATTTTGTCTTTGGTGGAATAACCGAATGTAAATTTAATGACGTTGTAGAGTCGTTAGGGTATTTGGTTGTTGGAGATATGAAAAATGAGCAATGCCCTAGCCGATACTCAAGCCTGGACCTCTCGAATACGCGCCGAGTGTGCTAACTGTTACACCACGAACGTATGCTTAAAGGAGGGAGGGGCGACTTGGGGTTAGGAGACCCAATCGCCAACTCTTGGTGGTGAAAAATCATAATCAACTACCTTTTAGTTTAGGCGCCACTGTGCAGTCATAAGGATTTTTTGAAGCAGGACACCTGAAAAATGAGCAATGCCCTTGCCGGCATTTGAACCTGGACCTCTCAAAATACCCGGCGAGTGTGCTAACCGTTACGGTTACATTTGAAACCTAGCAGAATAGTGAATTAAGTCATTTTCTACATTTTCAGTGTGTTTTTCAGAGTAGAACCAAACGTAAACTTTTAGTTTATAGCACCGAATGATCAGCCTTCTTACCTGGTGGCTTGTTTTTGTGTATAAACTGTAATTTTAACTGTAAAAATTTATTTTTTAATTGTTTTAAAAGTATTTGGTATTTTATATTTTTCAAATTTTGGTAAAGATATTTTAAGGTTTTATATACTTTCGCCTTGTCGCAAAGTAAGAACTGAATTAATTGAAGTAGAAATATACCTCTAATAAAATTCGGGGAAATAACTTTCAATGAAATGCAGGAAAAAATGTGTATAATTTAATATGCCATACAAGGAAATTATGCAATGTACATATTAGACTTTTGAATTTTGATTTGACAACTGAAACATTTATAAGAAGCTTTTAAGTTTTGAAAAAGCAATCAATAGAACCACGAGAAACAGTAAACTGTATGGCGAACAGTTATGTGTATCATTGACACTGACAACATTTATGTGTATCATTGACACCGACAACAGTTATGTGTATCATTGACACTGAAAACAGTTATTTGTATCACTGGCAACAGTTATGTGTATCATTGACACTGACAACAGTTATGTGTATCATTGACACTGACAACGGTTATGTGTATCATTGACATTTACGCGTATCATCGACACTGACAACAGTTATGTGTATCATTGACACTGACAACAGTTATGTGTATCATTGACACTGACAACAGTTATGTGTATCATTGACACTGACCTTTCTAGTTTAAGGAATCAACACTAAAGTACTTTTCTAGTTTCACTTCTCCAGCATGCAAAATGATCTAACTTCTGTATAGTGGTGCCCGAACTAAAAAGATGGTGTATGATTATTCTTCACCACTAGGATTTAGCGACTGGATTCCGTAGTCCCCAGTCGTCCTTTAATAAGGTGTATAAGTCATACTGCAGACACTAGGTCTCATCTCCTGCTATACTGGACTTTTAAAAATATTGTTGGGCTGCCCCGCAATAGCCAGCAAATCTTCACAGCAAACTTTTCCGCCTTCTCTTTGCTGTTCTGTCAAAATTCGAGAAACAAATCGAGCACAAACTTTCCAAATTTTTCAGTTTTCAATTAAAATTAACCTACAGGTTTCTTCGCTTATCCCAAGCATGTCGAAAAGTTGCTGTGTTTATTTTCTCCCTACTTCCCAGCATGCTTTCCTAGGATAACGGTTAGCACACTCAGCCAACACACTCGAGGCGTATTTGAGTGCTCCAGGTTCGAATCCCGCTGAGGTCATTGCTAATTTCACGTGTCTCCAGCATCAAAATAACCTAAGGTCTCTAGGTGGCACCCGAACTAAAAGATGGTGGATGATGATTCTTGACCACCATGATTTGACGATTGGGTCTCCTAATCCCCAGTCGCCCTTTAAAAGGGGAGAAATATAAGATATTTTCTCCCTCCCTTCTCCATGCCTTTGTGGCTTAACGATAGCACATTCGAGGTGTATTTGACAAGTACATGTACGAGTCTTGGCGAGGGCATTGCACACTTTTTTACATCTCATGCTTGAAAAAAAAATCCTATTGACTCTTCACTGAATGATGTTGAGGATACAATTATTTCAAAGTTAAGAATAAAAAGGAATTTCGCTTATATAAAATATAAACACATATAAAATACACACATAAAATATAATTTTGCAACAAAATGGACTGCTAGCAAGCTTTTATTGATACAAATTTCTTGGCATTTTAAAACTATTTTAAGCAAATAGAATTCATAAAATAAAATTTGAAATCCTATTTTCTCTCATCAGATATGGAAATTTGAAACGCTTCTGCCGAGGAAGGGCCTTGTTAAACAAATCAAATTTATTGTTCCAGTTTGCTGAAGAACTTCATTAAACTTCTCGTATTATGGTAATCCGTTTCCCCCCTTTTGTAACTTTGGAATATTTTAATATTTTCTCAGTATCACGAATCTGAGAAAACATTAAAAACATTCCCTTTAATAAGAAATAAAGCTAACCTATGAAGACTAATACATTGATGAATAAATTAAATTAACATAAAGCTGTTTTAAATAATTATATTTTTGAAGGAAAAATTTTCCGTTTTCATGCAATCAAATGCATCACATATTATAAAATATATCGTAAGATATATGAATGCGTCAGATATATATTTTTCAAAGTTTAAAAAATATTTAATTCAAACACAAGATAATGTTAACAAATAGGAATGAAGAAATAATATATAAATAAATACATAAAGAATAAACGATAAAATATCAGAAACTAAATTTTTTGAATAAATTATCTATGAAGTTATCTTTTAAATATAACTATGAAGATGAAACAACTGCTATTCAATTGCAATAATAATTAAATAATCCAATCAAATTATTAAAATTACAAAAATAATTAGAATATTAAAGTTTAGTTTAAATTATTATGTAATTCTGCAAATAAATCTGTTGTAATCCATATATATATTAATAAGAATGATTGTATGCTTGTGTGTTTGTTCGCTATACACTTAGTCAATACTACATCTATCGTCACCAAACTTTCTACAATTCTTTTCTGGATCCTAGGAAAGGTCGACATTTACTTTTTTCTAAAAAAATTCAATATACACATATTTTACGCGAATCTAAAGAACTTCCGATTAAAAACTCAGCGATCTGAAAGCTCTGCATTACCGCTCTTGCAAATGCTAAGATATACATGTTTCAAATTTAAGCAGAATACTCGGCGATAAAAATAATTGTGTTGCCACTCGGAAAAACGAAATTATATTAATTTATCTCCAATTTATTAGAAAACAAGCGTTGTTTTGCATCACACGCCTTTTCTTTGCTTTTGGAAGCGAATTCGTAATTTTCGTCGCAAAGCGTTACTTTTGCTGTGAAATCAATTATGCCACAAGAGCGAAAATGGGTTGCACAACTGACACCTGACGATTAAAAAAAAAAAAAAAAAAACTTATGTGTACACCACATGATTTCCTTTTAGGGAACGTAAAGTTATACGCATTTTGCATTTCGTTTAAACTTGCTGCATTGAATTAAATCTACTTCGTCGATAACGCGTAAGCCACGATAGCATAAAAACACTCTTTAAAATTCACTATACTTGCTTGCCATAGCCACATTCTAGCGCTATACTCACTTAACAACGTTACATCTCATTCATTTTATAACTCAGGATGCACAAAAATTATGTATACCATCTGAAGAATTATCTAATCGTTGCTACATGTTTTATTCAAATACTATAATAAATCTAAAATCATTTATAAAAGAAATTAAACGAACAAACAAATAAACAAAGTTTTGCACAGACGATTCAGGTTTTCTCATTCAATTAATTTAGTTCTCACTTCGCGACAAGGCAAAAATACATTAAAAACTTAAAATGTCTACATTAAAAATTACGAAGTGAATATTACACATTTATTTCCTCGAATAAATGCCAGCATGGATTAAGCAGGATTTAATTCGCAATAATAAAAGAAGGAGTTATCTTTGTTGGTGCGAAGCTTAGGGCAAGTACATTGGCAACAAATCCACTATTCTCCTATGTTTCAAATGTAAACAAATATGCCTGCCATGAGAAAAAATTATTAGGCTTAGCCGCACATAAACAACTTTTAAATTGTTGATAATTCTGAAAATCTTTCATGCAGATTTACTAAAGGCATAAAAACCTTAAGAGGAAGATAAAATCAACAAAATTCAATCATTTTTAAAGGAAAACATTCACAATTTAACAACACAGAAGAATAAAAAACTGAGCTCACTGAGACAAGTATCAGAGAGGATATATATATACACAGTCCAGTCACATTAATGTGACCATCTGTCAAAAGCCAGAATAACCACCTTTCGCAGAGCGGACTGCTGCGAGACGTGCAGGAAGAGAGTCACATAGGTCCCTGAAGGTGTTCTCTGGGATGTTGAGCCATGCCGACTCTAATGCCGTGGCCAGCTGCGCTAGATTACGCGGTTGAGGATCCATGGCGCGAACAACTCGATCGAGATGGTCCCACAGATGTTTGATTGGGTTTAAGTCAGGTGAGTTTGCTGGCCAGGGGAGGACGGTAAACTCATCCTGGTGCTCTTCGAACCACGCACGTACACTGGCAGCTGTATGGCACCTCGCATTGTCCTGCTGGAAGATGCCATCATCCTGAGGAAAAACAATGCGCATGTAGGGGTGAACATGGTCCGCAAGGACAGATGCGTACTTGTATTGATCCATTGTGCCTTCCACAATGATCAGTGAACCTAGAGAATGCCAGGAAAACATTCCCCAGACCATAATGCTCCCGCCTCCAGCTTGGACCGTTCCGGCAATGGTTGCAGGGTGGTTCCTTTCAGAGGTTTCACGCCTTATACGCCAACGTCCATCTGTCCGATGGAGCATAAAACGCGATTCATCCGAAAACGCAACCTGTCGCCACTCAGTGGACGTCCAGCTGCTGTACTGGCGTGCAAATTCTAGCCTTCGCCGTCGATGAACAGCAGTCAGCATAGGTGCACGAACCAGGCGTCTGCTTCGGAGGCCCAGACGCAGCAATGTTCGCTGAATAGTACTTTGGGAGACACTTTTGGTAGCCCCTTGGTTCATTTTGGTGGTCAGTTGCTCAACGGTAGCCCGTCTATCTGCCCGAACGCATCTCCGCAACCGTCGTTCGCCTCTGTCATCTATGGCCCGTGGTGCACCACATTTGCCACGTCGCTGATTTTGGACAGTCCCATTTTGCCATGCACGGTACACTTTTACCACGGCGGCACGCGAACAGTTCACAAACTCAGCCGTTTCGGAAATGCTTCCACCCTTGGCCCGAAAGCCAATGATCGTGCCCTTTTGGAAGTCGGATAAATCGCTTCGTTTCTGCATTACGCCAACGATTGAAATGTTTTCCGAAGCCCTCACACACCCTTTATATACGCTCAACTGCACTGTGCTGCCACCTGCCTTCTGTGATTGGTTATTTAACTCCGACATGGAAAGTACGTGGTGGTCACATTAATGTGACTGGACTGTGTACATATGCTTTTGGTGCAGCCGATTGCAGTCAAAATAGGAGGTGCACATCTATATGTTATAGCTGTCCTATATACAAAATTGCAACGTTCTGAGGCTACTAGGTTTTGAGTTATGCGAGATACATACATACGTATGTATGTGTGTATGTATGTATGTACGTACATAAGCATAGGCACCACGAAAAAATCTCTTCAGAGTCCATTTTAATATATGCCATATGTTCTATTCAAATACTGTGATAAATCTAAAATGATGTATAAAAGAAATTAAACAAACAAAAAAAGAAAGAAACAGTTTTTCACAAACGATTTATTATTTCTCATTCAATAAATTCAGATCACGCTTCGCTACAAAGCAAAAATACATAAAAACTGAAAATATCTATATTAAAAATTACGAAGTAAATCTTTAACAATTATTTCCTCAAACAAATTTTAAAATGGATTAAGCATGATTTAATTCGCAATAATAAACGAAAGCGTTATTTTTGTTGTTGCAAAGCTTAGTTTCTCTAGATTGGCAGCAAATTCACTATGCTGCTAACTTTCAAATGTAAACAAACATAGCCGCTATGGCCATAATAAGGCTTAGCTGAACTTAAACAACTTTGAAATTGTTGATAATTCTGCAGTTATAACATGCAGGTTAACTAAACGCATAAAAACCGTAACCGGAAGATAAAAACAACATAATATTTTTTAAAGCAAAAAATGCACAATTTACCAACACATAAAATTTTAAAAAGCCAAAACTGAGCTCACTGATACTCACTTAATGAGTATAAATATATTTTTTGGTGAAATCGATTGCAATCATAATAGGAGGCGCACATCTACATGTTATAGCCGTCCTATATACAAAATTTCAACGTTCTGAGGCTACTCGTTTTTGAGTTATAAGAAATACATAGATACAGACGTAGGTATGCACAGGTGCCACGAAAAAATCTCTTCAGAATCCATTTTAAATCAACTTTGTAATTTTTTGGGGGAAAAAGAATCTTTTATTCTGTTCTTACGTTCGGATATCACGCAAAAAGATCGTTAAATTGTATATTTTCGTTGAAATACGATAGCCGAAGTTTTTCACGATTACAATACTTTCTTCAGAAAGTAACTGGCAATGAGAAGCAAGACTGGAAAACATTGGAGTACACACTACTTTGTCTAGACAAACACTGCAAGCTGAATTAAATCTTGATGCATTCTATTGCGATGCTAATTATGATTACGGTCTTCATCCAATGATAATTGAAAAGGTGAGCAAATTATAATAATGTATTGCGGAGCCTTCAAATTTAAGAATGAAGCACCAGGAATGTAGCTTTGTGGGTAGAAAAGTGAAATTTCCTGTACCAGATGGAAAAAACATATTGCATATCGAAAAGCATTTTAAAAAACAGTGTAGGGTTTAACTCTTTAAATCTTAAGTTCTTACTTAGAACACCACGAACACTTTACAAGCGAATAATCGCTTAAGTGTGAACAGAACACCTGAGACTTGAGAAGGGTTTATAACCCTTTATTATCCAGTGTATTTACAATCAGTTACAATGCTTGGAACTTTACAATAAAGCCGCCACTCGGGCTTGAACTTAAATACTAATAATTTTAACTAAAATTAACTTAACTAAAGTTCTTAAATAAATATAGCCGAAGCTATCAGAATCTAGTACCTAGTTGGCCCCTAAGTATTAATTAAATCGGCGAAGCCTAGTAAGGGCCTAGATATGGCCGAGGGTAGTATCAGCTAAGAGAGGTGTGGCCAGAAGGCAAACGCGCGCTAGTCAGGAAATCAGACTCTCTCTGTGTTGAAGTCGGTTAAGTCGCGACTTAAATAGTACTTTTTCTCATTTGCATTACCATGGTTTCTGAATTTACATTCTGGCAGGAAATTATAAGCTGAAATTAGAATAAGATAGAAAAGATACAAAACTTAAAATAACTGTTAGAAAATACATTATAAACTTTACAACAGAAATAAAACTCGAACACTTTGTTTGCTTAAGTAGCATTACAATGCGTGCCGGGTAACGGCTACTAGGTATATAAATCAGCAATAAATTAATATTTTGTCTAAGATAGAAATAATAGTTATTGATCCACAGAATTCATAGTATGGATATGTGCTATCTTAAGTATAAAACGCAAAATGTTAACGCATTTTTAGCAATCATATACAATAAATATTACGCAGAAAATGTTTGGGAACTTAACAAAGCATAAATTTAGGCAACGCAACAGCCATGTGTTTGATGTAGATTTTAATCAAGACTCTATCAATTTCGAACGCAAGCAGGTCCTGGTCCATGTGCGTCAGGAGCAAGAAAGATGCAGATTTCTTTGCTTATGATGAAGAGAGGCCAAAAATGGCCCAAACAATTAGCCCCTTAGACTTTTTCTACTCTTTCGCTAGTTCATTACTTGAAGGCACATTTGCAATAAGCATCAGGTGTCGGGGAGATCAATATGTAGGTGCAAATCTTACATGAACCTATCACAATTCTGACAGCAATTTTGATTGACAGATCTAATATATCGTAATCGATGTAATATATCGTAATTGATATAATCGATGTACTATAAGGACTTATTTTATTTACAGACGACGCATTTATTTTATTTACAAAAGCGTACATTACGAACTTAACTCAATTTTTTGTTATAAATTGTGAAATATTTAAATTTTAAACGCTGCATTTAAGCATACGAATCATCATTTAAGTGATATTTTATACCAATAACAAACTCATTTCTTACATAATAAATTATAATTAAATTACTAATGATAATTATTATCATAATAATAACAATTCATCAAATCGCTAACTATAACTCAATAATAACATCTGTCACCGTTAAATGATGATAAAATTAATGCTTAAAATAATCGTAAGATGACAGTAAAATCATATTTTACATCACTAAATTAATCAACTTGTGATGTCACAATTTATAACACAAATATATTTTATTTAAATTTTACTTAAATAATTAATTTTCAAAATCTTATAACTACACAGCTGAGCGCCATATTGCACTTATATGCATTACAATGTATTCTCAACTATCTTCAGTGTTGTTCTCAACTATTATCTCTCGTCTTTTTAATTAAAGGCAAATCTTATACTTAATCTATTTATCTGCTTCCGAAGGTCAAATATATCCTTATAAAGATATTGAATGAAAGGTAAAAAATTTATCTTAATCGAATCAACTATTTTTACTTCCTTGTACGAAGTAAAAAGGAAGTATTGTAATCGCGAAAGATTTCAAAGAAAATATCCATTTTGACCGCCATTGAATGCAATTTAACGATGTTTCTGAGCGACATCTGTACGTAAGGACAGAATAAAAGAATCTTTTTTTCCCAAAAATTATAAAACTGATTGAAACGGATTCTGATGAGACTTTTTCGTAGCGTCTGTGCATACGTACGTATGTATCACGCATAACTCAAAAACGAGTAGCCTCAGAACGTTGCAATTTTGTATATAGGACTGCTATAACATGTACATGTGCACCTCCTATTTTGGATGCAATCGGCTGCACCAAAAGTACATAAACATATGTATATATATATATATATATCCACTCTGTTACTCGGCTCGGTGATCCCAGTTTCTTTATTCTTATATGTTTGTAAATTGAGCCTTTTGCTTTAAAAATGATTGAATTATGTTGTTCGTATCTTCCGGTTAAGGTTTCTGTGCCTTTAGTAAATCTACGTGGAATGTTTGGAAAATTATCAACAATTTAAAAGTCGTTGAAGTGTGGCTAAGGCTAATTATTATTACAATAGCAGACATATTTGCTTACATTTGAAACTTAACAGAATAATGGATTTGTTCCCAATCTAGAGAAACTAAGCTTCGCAAAAACAAAGATAACGCCCTTAAAAGGAGTGTCAGAATCCTCTATACCGACAATGTTAAATTGGCCATTTTAGATGTACCTTTTCTCAAACTCTGCTGTAGATATATTCTTCAAATTTTTTGTGGAATTAACGTACACCTATCTGATTATACTGAAATAAGCTTTTGAAATATTTTGAATTTTAGGCTAATTTATAGACTACTTTATTAGGCATAGTAAAATTTAACACTTTTCTCACGCAAAAAAAATTGTGAAATATTTTTATCTTAATTTATCACAAAAAGCTCATTTCAGTAAATATTAGAAAATATAATAAATAAGACATAAACATTTTAGGTACCTAGGAGCAGTAGTTCCTGAGAAAAGGTACATAGTATAAAAAAATCACGTTTGGAGAAAAACGCGTTTTTATGTAAAATTCCTCATTTATCAAAGCATTCGATGATAAAATAAAACTAGATTTTCTAAAGTTCTAATTTTCATAGAGATTAAAGTATAGTATTTTTAGAAAGCTAAACGTGTAGAGGATTTGCAAATGCAAAAATCCCAAATCCAGATTTTTTGAAGATTTTTGGCTTCCAACACCCCTTAACCCTCTGACGTGTCAGGGTTTTCGCTAAGAAAGCACAAATTTCCCAGAACTACTAGCAGAAAAATTAATTTTCTTGATTTAATGTAAACACTTTCCTGGCATTTTATACGGGGATTTATGTACTTTTAATATGCTGCCTTAATTTCTTTGACATATTTTAACATGCATGTATATATACGTTCGTACAGATGTCACAAAAAATATTCTAGGCCGTATATATACGGCTTTGCCGGTTAGAGGTTTTAATCCATTCTTGAATTTAGTCGAGGAAATATGTGTTTAAGATTTACTTCGTAATTTTTAATATAGATATTTTGAGTTTTTATGTATTTTTGCCTTGTCGCGAAGTGAGAACTGAATTAATTGAATTAATTGAAGAACTGAAACGTCTGTGAAAAACTGTTTCTTTTTTTGTTGTTGTTGTTTGTTTCTTTAATTTCTTTTATGCATCGTTTTAGATTTATTATAGTCTTTGAATAGAACATGTGGCAACGATTAGGTAATTCTCCAGATGATAGGCATAATTTTTGCACATTCTGAGTTACAAAATGAATTAGATGCAAAGCTGTTAAGTGAATCTGGCTCCAAAGTGTCGCTATGGTAAACAAATATAGTTAATTTTAAAGAGCACATTTATTTTATCGTGGTTTATGCGCTATCGACGAAGTAGATTCAATTCAATCCAATAAATTTAAATAAAATGCAAGAAATATTCGTGTAATTTAATATAAGTAAATCATGTGGAAGGAAGTCATGTGGTGTACACCTCAGAATGTTTTGTAATTATATAAGAATATTACTTTTTATAATCCTATCGGATATTTCTTAATACTCAGCAAACGATTTTACTTCATTACATCAATTCCGTTTCTTTTAAGGTAATAAAAAGGTGTACTCTACTTTCAAGTTATATATGTTCAAATAATAAAAATTGAAATGAAAAATCTAATGTAACATAACTTACTGTATATATTGAGTATTAAATCGTATTATGGCGTATTAAATTATACACAGCTGTTGCTGCATTTTATTTAAACTTATTTCGTCGAATTTCATCAGAGGTAGACATCTCATTCAATTAAATTACGTTCTCTCTTCACGGCAAGGCAGAAACACATAAAAAAGCAAAACATATTCATTAAAAATTGAAAAATACAGAAAAACATAAAACACTGAATATAGCTAAACATTTTTTTCAATTATAATTAGAATTTCTACGCTAAAACAGGCAATTCGATCAGCAGGCAACAGGGCGGATTTTTCGTGCACAAAACTGATTCACTTTTATTCCCACTCGGCAAAAAACGCATTGAAGGTGCAGAAACTGACTTCATTCACTGTTCTGCTAAATTTCAAATGTAAGCATATATGGCTGCTATGGTAAGAAACATTAGGCTTAGCCGCAGTTGAACAAATTTAATATATGTTTTTACATACATTTTACAACATAAACTCAAATTAAAAAATTTATTTGATTAATTTTGCGCCTGACGCTCTATAAATTATGTGAATATGTAGGTAAATTGCAAAGATGTACATTGTTACTCTTCGTCAGAGATTAGACCATCATTCAACAGAAACAAACGCTTTGTTGAGTTTGTTTTTGGAAGAAAGATTGTACACACACATACACAAACGCATGCATACTGGATACGTAATCCATTTACCTGTGTATATTTATTGCGTTGCAGCTGTAGCGGAAGCATTAGGCAATTTATTACTTAAATTAATATTACATATTATATATTACACCTTATCAACAAACTGTAAACCATAATGACTATTAAATTGTTAAAATTATATTTCCTATATAAATAAAGCTACTGTGTTTCAATTTAAGATAAAAAATTTCCAATTAGATTTAGGATTAAAATTTTATTTGCCGATATGTATGTTTATACATATTTTTCCCTTATACAGTAGAAGTCCAGAAATCCGCAATGCTTGGAACCAGAGGTTGTGCGGAATTTAGGATTTTGCGGATTTCAGGACAGAAAAGCCAAAGCATAATATTCAGACTAAAAGTGCAAAATAAATAAGCCATATTAGAAACATTTACTTAAATTATTATGTACAATAATATACATTATTACATTATTTTATTACATGCATTAAATTATTATATGTATATATTTATTATATTATTCATTTATATTAGTGATTACAGGAATATTTTAAAGCATTAAGGACATATACAATAGAGACGTGTAAAAATAAGGGATACTAGTAAAGCATAAAATATTTAATTTTTTTACTTGTTTCAAACATTTTTCTGACGGAGGTTTGTTTTAAAACTTAGGTACTCTAGAGTAAGTTTTGTTTTGTAAATTCTACAGGGTGATAATCCCTTGCTCTGTGACACAGTTCTGTTGTTCTAAATGTTTTAGGTATTTTTCACCATGTTCCAAACCCTCATTAAAAGATATTTTCTCACTCCTATCAAATTCATTATCTGTGTCGGTGTCCGAATCGTTTTCTTGCTGTGGCGACTTCAAAACAGAGCCAATGATTTCATCATCGGTTATCTGATATGCCAGTGTTGGCTCATCTGAACACATCTTCCATACTAAAAACCTCTTCTGGCCTAAGATCTTTTTTCTGCCACTAACACAGAATCATTATTATTCGGTAATTATGACGTCATTATTGGATAAATATTTTTTCTTCGGTATTTCATTCTCCATTCTGCATTTTCTGGAACCTATAAATTCAATGTTTATATTTTGAGAGGCAGCGCGGATTTCAGGAGTTGGCGGATTTCAGGTCGGCGGATTTTTGGTATTTGACTGTATTCTGAAATAGGAATGAATTCAATAAAAAGGAAAAGAATAAAATAAATAAATTTCTTTCTCAGTTGTGCAGATCACGAGATCACCCTTTTTCCTTTTGTTTGAGACTTCAAATAAGAGGCAAACGAGCCTCCGCATTGTTGAAATACTACAGCTTACAAAGCAGATTTCTTCTACAACAGTTCAGCTTACAAAGCAGGTTATTATTATTATTTATTTATTACTCAACCTCTGATTTGCTTCTAAATTCAAGTTCTTTGCGACATCACACTTGATTTTAACCTAATGCATTCTGCTTGAATACTTTACACGCAAGCAAGCCTGCATTAGTTTATTATATACTCATATACTTTCTGGAATTTTAAAAATGACTTAAAATAAATGAAAGAAATCTGAAAGGTTTCAGATTTTAAATTACGTCCAAAGGGTTTTTTTAACGTTTTGTGTGTTACCTTTATTTATTAAATATAAATGCTCTTCGCGCTTAAACCATAAAATTCAGTTCAACAACAATATCGCAAAATAATTTAAAATGAGCATATCTTTAGAATTTCGGATACACAGTTCTGCGCGCTTTAGATAAAAAGGTTTTTTACCCCTGTAGAGTGTTGCCATTGCTCGCTTTTAAATCTTAACGATTTACTAAATATGAAATAGATGAAACAAATTTCTAATTCAGGCTTCCAGAAGCGCATATTCGGGTGGAAACGTACGTTATTTAAAATTGGATGGCTCTAGGTACCGTTGTTTTATCACATTTGGAGAAATATATATACATCTATGCAGATCCTTCCTCGCATGCCTTCATGCCTTCTAATTCCTTTAAATATAATGCAGGGCTGCAAGATTTCATGGCAACAGTTTGAAAAGTGATTCAGAATTTTAATGTTTGCGACGCAAAATCGCAAAACGAAAACAATAGCCCTTCAGAGACAAATATCCTTTGAACTAAAAATCTAGTTAAGATCAAAACAATGAGTCGTCATTTTTCGGATCGCAATAATAAATTAAGTATTGTATAAACAATTTCAATAACTGGCTTTCGGAGTGTTTCAGAACAGGATTTATTTCAAGCTTAAATTTTGACAACGATTCTTCAATCAGTTTATTTACAGCATGAAAAACTACGATATTAAGGAGTCCTCTTTTATAATGAAACTAATTTTTTCGAAAACGATATCTAATGTATTGTTAAACGAGATCAAAAGGAAATGCGCTATGTAGAAATACATAGGGAGAAGAATATTATTTCAGAAAGGTTCACTCAATTCTTCTAATCAAAACTGGAAAAGTCCCACCCACGTCCAAGCGGAAAAGCCGCCGAACACTGGTCATTTTAGAGTTACAATCGTCAGAATGGGCTGGCTGCATGAGCGTTTCTGAGATTTTTCCTATGGGTAAAGAAGATACGGGCCATTTTTCCTTAAAAAGTCCTCCTCCCTCCTTTCCATGTAATGCCTAACATGTATCATAACGTATCATCAAGGCAATTAGTTTCACGAATTGAGTGAAATCATCACTCACCACTGATTTTCTTCCCATGGAATTAATTCACCCTTCCTAAAACCTTCTAGCTCAGTTTACGGATATAGTAGATACTATACTTTCAAGTATTTTTTACACACTTGATGGGGAATTCCAGCTTATTTTAGTTTTCAAATAAAAGAAATACAGTGATAGAGAATATCTCGCACTTAGTGAGTTTATCTGTACCAACTTTACACAAACACTACTCAAAGAGGTATCGCCGGAATGAACAGTCTCAATGTAGATAGCGTAATATAATGTGTATTAATATTTTTATACATTCAAAAGTTTTTCCTTCATCTTCATTTTTGTTTCCAGGGTGCTTCAAAATCAATAAAATAATCACGTATCTAAAAATATTTCTCTTTTGCAAATAAATACATCACATTCAATTAAAGCAAAACGATTATTGCTTAAGTTTTAGGGATATTAGTTTATTTTTGTAAAGCAGGAGAATGTGAAATGAGCAATGCCCTCGCCGGGACTCGAACCACTGACCTCTCGAATACTATCCGAGCGTGCTGACCACTACATCACGAAGGCATGCAAACAAGGCAGGGGAAATATCTTACTGGGGATTAGAGGACCCTAGTCACCAAATCCTGGCGGTGAAAAATCATCATACACCTCCTTTTAGTTCGGGCGCCACTGTAGAGACATTAGGATGTTTTTGAAGCAGGAAAACAAACAAATGAGCAATGCCTTCGCCTGGACTCGAACCATGGACCTCTAGAATATGCGCCGAATGTGCTGACCACTACACCACGAAGGCATGCTAACAAGGCAGGAGAAATACCTCATAAATTAAAATCAGCAAAAGGAAGAACATGCAATTAATTTATCGCCACCTACTTATTTGAACAAGAATTTGCTACCATTATTATTTTTTGTTTCTGAAGCAGACAGTTAGGAGTGTGTGAGTGAGTCAGAAAGAAATTCTGTCTCAAAGATGAAATATAAATAACATTAAAGAAGTCTTTCTTACTATGTTACTAGAAATGTTCCGGTTTGACTAGAAACTTTTCTCTGCCTCGGAATGGCAACAGTCTGAACTTGAGAACTTGATTTTCGATTTGTTTGACGCAGTTTGAATGCTGCCGGTCAAACGTTGGATTAAATTATAGAATTTGGGGTATTAAGTTAAATACATTTTTAAAGCTGTGTAGGGTATTGTGAATATTGAATTATCACTGAACCACTACTTGTAGAATTTCAGATACTCTTTGTCTTAAATAGAATTATTGTAGAACTTCGGAGATACACAGTGCCACTTGTGTATTTGTCTAGCGTACATTTGGTGCATCGGAGGGTAATATTGGAAAATTACTGCCTCCGAGTTTTGGATTAGCACATAGCAAGTGTGCAAAGACATCCAAGATAAAATTATGTTTTCAATTTTTAAAGCAGAACAATTATGGAAAATCCTACCGGTAAATTGAAATCGAAAGGTAAAGTATTAAGGACCGCAGTGTCCAAGACACTAAAGAAAATTGAGACAGATTTAAGTAAAGGTGACATTGGTATAAATAAAATGTACTAGAAGAAATTACAGACCAGTTAATAGAAAAGTCAAAAACTCTGAATGATTTAGGCATTCAAATAGAGCGTGATTTGAAAATCGAAGCGGTTTAATTTGAAGTTACATTCGTCCTGGAATACGAAGAGAAAATCCTGTAAACTCTCTGCCAATGAGAAACATCAGAATGTTATTTACAAATGTATGTTATTTTTAAATGCATTGAAATCTCTCGTGAAGAACCCTTCTTCGAAATGGTGTATCTGATCACATTTCTGAGTACATTAATAAACAAGAGCACTGGACTTTCCAAATTAACTAACACCATAGATAACCATAATCATCTTAAAAGGTGGTCAGTACAATCCACTTTTCTAAACTAATCCCAAAACACTACCTGCCAATACTAATTAGTTTCAACTTGTTAGAACCGTGCTCAAAGAAAGAACCCACTCTGATGTATGCTAAAAAAGAGTTGATACAATCAAACTCATTCTTCCAGAAAATAAAATGTTTGTCTTTAATGACAGTTCCTCTGATAATACCTCTCATAGAGGTGGTGCTGTTATCCTTATTGTCCACCCTTCCGATGAAAAAAACTGAACTCAAAATTCCCACAGGCCTGATAGCCTCAAACTTCACCAGTGAATTGATTGCAATCAAGGAAGCCCTTAATTCCTGCGTCTTGAGGAATTTTGACGCTTGAACGGATGGACTGGTGGTATTTGTTAGATTTAAAATCAGCACTCAAAGCCATCTGCCATGTAGAAACAAAACTAACTCAAGAAATAAATTTTCTTCTCAATCAAATAAAAAAACCTCCACTCTTCAGTGGATTCCTGCGCTCGTGGGCATTGAGGGAAATGATTGCGCCGATGGCCTGGCAGAAGAAGCTCGAGACTTGGACCAGCCCCTCCCCACATTTTTACCTTTTAAGATGCAAACGTTTTGCTAGACATTTCAGAAAGCCACTAATTCTGGACCTTGACTGCTCCAGAGACCTCTCGTCTGCAGTGGTAAGAGTTCGTACAGGGCATTTTAAAGCTATGAAGATACTATCCCCAGGGATAACTTAAGATCTTACCCCATATGCATAAATTGCCCAGAAACCCAATTAAAGGCAGAGCATATCTTCAACTGCCAAGCTATCATGCTGCTGTTTACCAACTTGGCTCACCACCACAGGATATCCTTTATATTCTTCAAGCTCCAGACATGGCAAGGATGGTCAAGCAGACTTTGGCTCCATTTAGCATCTTCTACATGGACAACAACAGGATGATAAAAACAAACCATCGCACTGTTTAGATTAGAAAGAGCTTCTGGCTTAATTTTCTTTACTACATTATTTGTTTCAGGCGCAAAAAATGTGCGAATAATTTGTCCAATTTAAGTGATCTACAAATAATAGAAAATATGATAAAATCAAGCAAATTTATGAAAATTCTTCTCTGTGTAATCAAGAGGAAACAAAGGAATGGTATAACTGTGAATATTGTCTTGCCAAAAGTATTACAGATGAGAAATATGTATATAAAATGAACAAAAAATAATAAAATCAAATAAGGGGTTAACTCAAGGTTACGAAAGGGCTCTAACAAGAGATACGTGGCATCATAACTGAAACAAAACAACTCAGAAGAGTAACGTAATAATAATATAAGAAACCTTTGAAAATTCTTTAGTCTTTTCAAGCAGCAGTTAGTTAGTGTTCAACAGAATCACATTTCGGAATTCTATCCGAATTCTTGAAATAATCAGAAAGAAAGACCAAATAAAAGTTTAAAACTAAATAAAGTTAAGAAATGTCTGAAAGTTTTCAGATTTTATACTACGACTAAAGAAGCTTTTTTTAAAAGTTTTGTGTGTTACATTTATTTATTAAATATCAAGTTCTTCGCCTCATAAAATTCAATTCAACAGCAATATCGCAAAGTATACATAATCTGCCGCGCTGGAGAATTTTTTTTTTCGTACAATGTTGCCATTGCTCGCTTTCAAACCGTTGAATTTTTTAATCAAAAATTCGTTAAAGTTTTACAAAATATGAAATAGATAATAAAACAAATTCCAGATTTGGATTTTGAAATGCCTATATTCGAGTGGAAGACTACGTTATTCAAAATTTCATATCTCTACGTTGTTAGATCACAGTGCGAGAAACTTACATACATATTCATGCAGCTATTTCATTATTTAATTCCTTTAAACATAACGCAGGGCACTTATATTTGGTGGCAACAATTTGAAAAGCGCAACGCCGTTTATAATGAACCAAAACGAACCAACCAAACAAACCAAAACGCAAAATACCAAAATGAAATTAACAGCTCTTCTCGGCAAATTGCCTCTTTGGGCTAATAATTTAAGGCGATTACAATTTTTGACTGAAAAGAATGCATTAAAGTAAAAATTATTTATTTGATTAGTTATCCATAAATAATTTACAGTGAAAAAATAAACACTATAAGATAAGATTTCTCGAAATTAGAAACGAAAGAAACCATTGAATAAATTAAAGGTAATGGCCTAATATTTTAAATAAATTTAATAAATTTTGAGCCAAAGAAAAATCTAAACTGCAAAAATTTATTGTAAATAAAAAAAATACTTGCAGATCAAAAATAAATAACTTTTAAATTCAAAAGTTTGAAGAAACGAACCTAATTTATTAGTAAAATAAATAAAAGGATTTAAAGATAATTTATGCACAAAAGGTGTTACCAAATCGAGAAAAAACGAAAACGCGCACAAACGAATTTTAGGCTTGAAATAGGAAATATTTTGAAAAATATTATTGTTGGATTATATACACATCTTACTAGACAGCATTCTCTTTCAATCTGATTTCTTCAAAACAGTTTTAATTATGAGAACTAAGGAAATAGATAAAAGCCAGTAGTTCCGTTGAAATGAAGACAAAAATCTTCAAAATAGGGGGGGGGAATCTGATGTTCATGAACTAATAACATACTTGAAAATTAAACAATGTTGCTGTTATAATCAATAACCCAATTTATCATGTATATAATATTAACATTTTATGCTCCTGTCGATGAGCAGTTTAATAAGAATGTAACAAGTCGCTTTGTAAATGTGAAATATTCCAGAAAATTTCATTTTAAATTTTATATACATACATACGTGCCCCAGAAACAGATATTTTACTAAATATGTGCGAAGTGTAAGCATTATTAATTTTATTAATTTGCTTAATTGTCGCAAAATCTGTGTTAAATAAATATTATTTAAAAAATTTATAATAAATATTATTTTAAATAAATATTATTTAACACAGATTTTGCGACAATTTTTTTTTAAGTATGAGGCTGCACAAGCTAGCCTTGAAAGGGCGTTTTCAGGTGTGAAATTTATTCTCCGAGACAACAGAAGTAATCTCAGTAAAATCATGCTGGAATGTATATTAATAATTTAGACAATTTTCATATGGTAAATAAATAAATAAATGTATTTTTATATTTAATATATGTAATATATGTATTTTTAAAAGTCTACAGTACAAGCAATTTTAAAAAAATAAAATTCCATATAAGCTATTAAATTTATATTGCAAATTTATCGTGATGCTCCGTGCTTTTGAATTTTATTTTTAATTACACGCGTTACAGCAGGAGGCAAATTCAAAGAAGAGAAACACTTAAACTGTTTCGCTTACTCTAATACTTCTTATTTCACGAAAACAATGCATTCACTTATTGCAAACAGCTAATTTATTGTAATTACTTCATGCAATGAAAGAAATTATGATATAGCAAAATAAAGAAAAAATATCCCCGTCTTTCAGAATAACAATAAAAAAATAACGTCCATACAAATGCACATTCGAATCGCAAACTTGTGTACATCAGATACTTGTTTGAAGTTTGATACACATGCAGATAAACATTTTAAGCAAGTAAAATAAAAAATCCAATATTTTGTATTAAAAATCATAGGAGAAACCCGAAAATAATTTAAAAATAATATTGAAATCTCTTCTTCTGCATTTTTTGATTTTCCGTGTGAGAAATACTACTTACAGCTTTTACTCCATGGTCGCAATGCCTTTATCCAATCGTTCGGGGGTGGACTTGTCGGCCAAAACAGACACAGTACATCCGGGTTCTTACCAGAGCTTGCCTCCGCACAACGCTCACTGCGCAACCCGCCGTTGGATGCTTCAAACCCCTCCATACCACCCCCGATAGTGGCGACCCCTGGCAAATCGCTCCTCCGACCGCTT
>KK114676.1:436067-554559 GCA_000611955.2 Stegodyphus mimosarum
GATGGTAGATGGTTTATCCCCTTGATAAGTCGATTAATCTGCTATCAATAACACTAACTGATTTTTCAATACTTAAAAAGTTTACTTTTATTTTGGCATTTTTTTGGATTTAGTTTTTCCTTAACTGTGTTTAAAGCAAGGAGGACTGAAAATTCTATTAATTTTTTTAAATTCTGAAAAATATCTTTTCAATAATATTATATCCGTTGCTTGGAGATGTAATATGGAGAATTTTCGTTTTATAATTTATATAATATATATAACATGTATATACATATACAACTAATAAATAATATGCAACTTACGAAGGGGGCCATTTCAGTATTCTAAAAATCCGGTGGACTTCTAAAAAGTGGTGCTTTCTTGGAGTATTATCAACATCTCTCCCCTCGAAAATAGTTTCATATAAATCCAAGCATTCATTTGGGATGTAACATAAATTTTGTTTTCAAAGCTTACTGAAATACTTAATAATTCATTTGTGGGTATTCATATTCGATAAATAGTTTAAGCAAAATTTAAATTGTAATTAGCATAATCCATCGACGAAGGTAGATACTGAAAAGTTATCTTCTGACAGAAGAATTTGCAATCCGTTTTTCCTGCATTTATATTGAAACCGCCAGATTAAATCTAATTAATTTTTTAACTGCATTTGTTTGAACATCTTTGATCCGACGAACTATAACCTTCACAAATAAGTAGGTGCCTAACTTGTAAGGTATTTCTCCCGCCTTTTTAGCATACCTTCGAGGTGTAATGGCTAACACACTCGGCGCGTATTGGAGAGGTCCGAGGTTCCAGTCCCGGCGAGGGCGCTGCTCATTTTTCATGACTCCCGCATCAAAATAATCTAATGTCTCTACAAACTAAATTTCAGTATATATAAATATTTGCATAGTTACAATACGTAAGTTAACGTTGAATTTCTATATAATTAGGCTCTAACTAATGAGGACTCTAAACCTGTGTTCTTTATAAAACGCTCGTCGTCTAAAATAATACATATTCGTTCTCTCTTTAAACTCAAATTAATTTGCATTCTGGTGTAGAGTGACGGGAGAAACAGACGTACAGAAAAGAATAAACATATAAGCCACATGTTAGTCAAAATAAATCCCATAAGACCATCTATTAATGTCATAAAAAGGGATACAATGAGACAACAAAAATTTTTGGTTTTAAAAAAAAAGCTGAAGATGGCTCATTTCGCATTTATTGATTTTATTGATTAAATGTGTTTTTAACATTAATTTCAGTTAAGACTGGCTTTTGTTAAGTGAAAGTGGAGCATTCTGTTGAGCGAAATTCAGTATTTTTTTATGTCAGCTTCAAACTGGTGTTTATACCGCTATTCTCAACTGTTTTTGGCTAGACATCATCTCATAATTTAATTTTAATTTATTAATCCCATACATGCTTAAATAAATAACACAAGCTAAGGTTTGTTCCAAAAAGCACTTTTTTATACTAATTCTTTCCTTTAATACAAATTCTTTCATCCTGAATACAGATTAGGCTGATTAGGATCTCTACAGAGAGGAAATCTGTAGCTTAGAAAACACAGATTGGACAGCGAGACAGAAAATGAGCTATTCTCCGAATTATACATTTGGTTGTGGTGAGAGTTTGCTCTTTCTCTTTTTATTTATTTATTTATTTATTTATTAGCGCTTAGATCGAAAAGTCATGAATAGATGGAGCAGAGTAATTAAGAATTCAAGCTATTTATTATGTCATACATACTAGCATTTGTACTTCAAAGATCTCGGAAGTAGCAGTGAAAAAATTTTATTTCCTTCTTAGTTGCAACTACAAAACCTAGTTTTAATAACTTTTTCAGTTATGTTTGACCTTTTGGCTATGTTATTAAAGTTTCGGACTTCTCTTCGAAAGCACTAATTCGCGAGAGAACAGAAATATTATAAGCAGTCGTTTAAACCGTTCCCTACCGGGATGAAGACCTATTTGGGGATCAAGGATGTATTTAATGTTATTCAACTCTTAATTTCTGATTTTTCGTTTAAAGTCATGTGCTTAATCATACTCTATCGTAATGTACACTCATGTCCATAAATTAAGGATAATTCGGAGCCACGCGGAAATCGAATTCTAAAATAAATATATCACTTGTAAAATCATTACACACATCTTCAAGAATCATATGCAAATTTCAAGAAGTAACCAGATGACACCGATGGTACGTCACAATGACGAGAGTGTAAGAGAGTGATATGTAAGGAATACAGGCAAAGAAGTAAAATTGTTCGCAGGCGCTATATAAGCATTTTAGTGCAATAACCGAATAGTTATGACACAAATGACGCATTTAGAAGATTTTATACGTGGTAGAATTATCGGCCGTCTGGAATGTGGGAGTACCCAACTGGAAGTATCAGACGAACTTGGAATTCCCCATAGTGTCATCTTCGGGCTTTGGCAACGATTCCAAGATGATGGTAATGTGAGTAGACGTTACAGCACACGTCGCCCCAGAGTTACAACGCCGAATGAGGACAGGTATTTGGCAGTTACTGCCAAAAGAAACAGGCGGCGCACAGCCTCAGACCAGTCTCGTAAGCTCTCTTCAGCCACTGGTACGACAATTTCAAGGCAGACCGTGTACAGACGCTTAGGGCAGATTGGTGTATATGCTCGTAGACCTGTCAGATGCGTTCCACTTACTGTAACTCACTCTCGCCTGTAGTTAGCCTGGAGTACAGAGCATGCATTGCGGACACCGCAACAGTGGGCTGGTGTGATGTTTTCCGACGAGTCCAGGTTTAGCTTGCAGTCTGATTCTCGCCAGACTTTCATATGGAGAACTCCAGGTACCCGTTACCACCAAGAAAACATCATTGAACGACACCGTTACGGTGATGCAGGATTGTTCGTTTGGGGTGGAATTAATCTGGGTTCCAGAACTGACATGCATGTTCAAATTGGAACCATGACCAGCCAAATCTATCGGGACGTCATTCTGGAACAACATGTACGTTTGTTTCGGGGCGCCATGGGCGCACAATTTGTGTTTATGAATGACAGCGCCCGTCCTCACCGTGCAAACATCGTAAGCGAATGCCTTCAATCGAAGGACATCACCCATATGGACTGGCCAGCATTCTCACCGGACTGGAATCCAGTAGAGCAGGTGTGGGACATGCTTGGCCGACGAGTTGCAGCCCGTTAACTTCCTCATACATGTGTACCGGAACTTCGGAGGGCATTGCTTTTGAGTGGTGTAATATCCCCCAAGATCTGATCGATAATTTGATACTCAGTATGCCTAGGCGTTGTACGGACTGTATTGCATCGTCTGGGAGACACACAATGTATTAACAATCCTACCAACCATGTAATATTTGTTTTTTGTAAATAGGTTTCTTTTTTGTAATTTGCTCCAGGGAGAAAAAATCGCTAATTTTTTTTAATAATATCAAACATATAGCATCTTTTTTTTGCTCTTTACCGTTTGTTTAATAAATAAGCTTTACAAATAAGTCAAATTGGTTTTGCTTCTAACTCTTCCTTTGCCTGATTTTGCATTATCCTTAATTTATGGACATGAGTGTAGTATGTAGTTAAAATGTTCTGTTTGATTAAAAAAATATGTATATAATTAACATTCGTTTTAAACGTTTGCTTGTAAAAGACGCTTTTCCACATCCTCCTATTTGTTCAGCGAATCTCTGATAAATGAATACCAAAATGAAATATTTTTCTTATAGAAGTTATGTGAAAACACACCTTTTTCTAACTACTGTTGTGGCCCGTCGCTAATCCTTTTCTTGCACTGAGCAAAAGCATGCTAACACTTATTCGGGCAGAAGGTGATGAACACAATTTCTTAGCAGATATTGAGGAGTTATTTCATCTTCTCAGAATTACATGACAGCAACTTAGTTCGATTTTCATAAATGATTTTACCACTATAATTTGTACTTTTAAAACTTCTTTTGATCTACTCAATTTGTATAATTATGAGTCAAACAAATTTCGAATGCTAACAGATGAAGACCTTCACGGTGGTATTAACATAGTTGATTTCCTGCCAGGATATACCTGATGATGTTTCCGATTTGGATGATAAAGATGGCAACGTACTAGAAGATGAATGATGTTCCAGGTACATTAGAAACTCAGAAGAGAAGAAGAATAGAAGAATGGTAATGAAGAATTTCTCAGAGAGAAGGGTAATGAAGAGGTTTCATTTTCAAAGATAAAGAATTTCAAAGATCACTTTCTTGTACGGAATATTCAATTATACGCAGTTTTTTTGCATTTCATTTAAACATATTGCATTAACAGTTAACGAATTTTGAATTAAATCGACTTCGTCGATAGCGCATAAACCGCAATAGAATAAATGCACTCTTTAAAATTCACTACATTTACTTACCATAGAGAAACTTCAGCGCTAGGTTCACTTCACAGCGTTAGATCTCATTCATTTTATAACTCGGAGTGAGCAAAAATTATAGCATCTGATGAATTACCACAAGTTCTATTCAAATACTATAAGAAATCTAAAATGATGTATAAAAGAATTTAAGCAAATAAAAAAGAAACAGTTTTTCACACATGATTCAGCGCCACTTGCCTAATGCGCATGCGCTACTAATTAATTCAGTTCTCACTTCGCGGTCAGGCAGAAATATGTAAAAATTCAAAATATTTTCACTAAAAATTGAAAAATATAGAAAAACAAAAAACACCAAGTACAGGTAAAACAATTTTAATAAACAATTTCAACACTTTTTTTTTAGAAATGATTAACTGATTTGTATTATTCGCATCTTCATTCCTGAGCAAACTATTGCATCAGAATTCAGAACTGTAATCTCACAATCCAGTGAAACTGAAGTAGTAAAATAAACTTTCAAAATGAGCTCTGGAATTCACGGAAGGTTTATAAAATTCTTTTGCGATAAATGGAAATCGTGGCCAGTTTTTAGCATTTAGAATTAGAATCGCATCAATGCAAATGTGTTTTAGTGACAAAGATTATTTGAGTTCTGGCTGATTATTTGTAATTACGATAGTGATAATGTTATGCTGCGTAATAACACATCTACAAACATAACAGATATTCTCATTAACTACACACTGTAGAGCTCTCAAATCTCCTAACTCTGTACAGACATTAGATTCTTTTGAAGCAGAGATACATAAAAAAATGAGCAGCGCCCTCACCGGGACTCGAACCAGGACCTCTTGAATACGCACCTTGTGTGCAACCACTACACAACGAAAGCATGCAGAAAGGAGGGAGAGAATACCTTATATACTCCCCTTTTAAAGTTCGCTGATGATTAGGGGACACAATTGCCAAATCCTGGTGGTGAAGAGTCATCCTCCACCACCTTCTAGTTCGAGCGCTACTGTAGAGTAATTTAGAATTTTTTCGACGTCAGGAAACTGTAAAAACAAGCAGTGCCCTCGCCGGTATTCGAATATGGGAGTTATGGAAGTTATGGAATACGCGCCGAGTGTGCTACCGTTAAACCACGAAGGCATGCAGAAAAGAGGGAGAAAATACTTTATAACTCTTCAAATGTCTTATTTTTGTTTAAGTACTGCTTACGCAGATAATTTGAGAGATGCGCAAGGTACAGTAATTGAACTCCTACAGGCAAGTAATTACAAATATTATGCCTGGATGGTTGAGAATATACTGTTTAATTTTCATAAATTTTAGACTATATGAATATGAATTAGAATAAGTATGTATATTTCTTAAATATTTATAACCTCTTCCTCAACGAATATTTCAAAAAGCAACATAAAAATATTGTTGCGTGCGTACAGGTAAGTAATAGACTGAAGTCCAATAACAATTTAATACAAATTTATTTTTATCAAAAAAAAAAAATTCAGAGCTGGAATTTTCCGTAGAAATGTTCGTAGGAGTGTTCACAATACCATACAGTATAATCAGCAGTTACACTACTCAGTAACTTACCACTTATAATCAGTAGTTTCAGTAGTTACAAACTACTGAAAACGTTAAATACAACGCAATGCAAAGCGCATCTAAAGAAAAAGCTAACTCTGAGATTTCAGTTCACGCGGAACTAAACACCTCGCAACAACAGTAACTAAGCAACTGAACGCACACCACGCTCTCTCTCTCTCTCTGGCTTTTTATGCTTTTCAACATATCGCGAGATATTTCAAGTATTTTCTGTTTCTCAAAATTACTGGAAAGCAGTACGAGGGGAGAATTACGATTACAACTAACATAGTGGTCAATTGCGTTTATTCAATTTCAATACAAATTACCGAGATAGCCATTTACTCAATGTTAAATGCACGTGCCCCTGTATTCTTACTTTTCTGGCATAGCGCTCTCTTAGACTTTGTCTCGCGCTGCATTTAACGCAGAAATACAGCAATTTTAATTAATAAGAGTACTAAAATTATCAATCTAAGTACAAAATTCGTAACAATATATATACTACATCAATTATTAATAAATGCACAATTTTAGTAATTATGAAACTTAACGAACCTGTAACACGGTACAAAATCTTGGCAGGGGAATCGAGAATAAGCATATGAGGATACTTATCTTTCACACCACTTTAATTCGTGTATGAATTCTCATTCAAATGTGGAATTTTCCATTTCGTTCTTTAACAACGCTTCGAATTAAAATTTAAATAAGTTCTTTAACAGCTTTTTGGGAAGTCTGACTTCCAAAACAGATGGCGAAATGTTGCAAAAGCAAGAGAAATTCGTGGAAGATGAAAAACATTTAGTGTCATCCTTTCATTATTTATGTTTCAAATTAAAGCTTATGTAAAATATGTATTAATTTTCAATTGCCGAGTTATAAATCACATTTAAAACCCATTTTGGATACTTGCAAGATCTGAAATAAGTACTTAAAAAAATAAAAAATGAAAATCTGAAAGGTTTCAGATTTTAAATTACGTCTAAAGGGGCATTTTTTAAACATTTTGTATGTTACTTTTATTTATTGAATATCATGTTCTTCGCATTTAAACCATAAAATTCAGTTAAAGAACAATATCGCGAAATAATTTTAAACTGAGCCTATCTTTAGAATTTCCTACACACAGTCTCACGCGCTGCAGATAAAAATTATTTTTTTTTTGCTGGACGACGTTGCCATTGCCCGCTTTGAAATCCTCGAGTTTGTTCATCAAAAATTCGTTAAAGTTTTACAAAACTGAAATCGTTAATAAAACAAATTCCAAATTTCAAATTTCGACTTCCAGATGCCTATATTCGCAGCAGGATGACGGCATTCAAAATTCGATGGCTTTAGGTACCATCGTTTTATCACAATGCGAGAAACATACATACATTTATGCACATTCTTCATTATTTAATTTCTTTAAATATAATACAGGGCTGCAATATTTTGTGGCAACAGTTTGAAAAGTGATACAGACTTTTAATGTTTCCGACGCAAAATCGCAAAACGAAAACAATAGTCCTTCAGGGACAAAGCCCCTTTGGACTAAAAACTATTAATCAAAAAACACTTTTTACCAACACATAGATACCCAAATTCTTTTAGCATTAAAAGAAGAAGTATTGGCTTTTCATAAGGTAAATATCCAGTTCTAGCCGCAAAAGATAAAACGCATATATTATTACCGACACCCCACAAATTTTACGATGTTGTTCTTCGTAGCTTTCAGCAAACTTAAGTGCAATAAAATTGTACTCCTCTTCTTTTACCGCAAACTCCTTTAAAAGCGTTCCTTTGGATGTAAACTTTCAAAACGGTTCTGCTTAATAAACAATTTTGGTCTAGTTAAAATAAAATATTTAACCTCCTGTGCTCTCAGACGATAATAAAATTTGATGAAGGTTCTCATAAATATTGCAATTATGGTTTAAAACTCTGGAATAAAATACTGTCGGTTTAAGAAATACTTTTCATTTCTACTCAGGACAAAGGGGAGAAAAACATGAGAAATTTCATTAGGAAAGAAAGAAAGATACCGTGCTTCATAATGTATAGGATAAAATAACCGCCATCGACTCCACTTACATAATTATTTCCCCATTTAAATCCATTTATATATGAATGTTTTCGACATTCTTTGTTCGTACAGTTATATTGTCACAAAATATTCTAGTTTAAAATTTCATTTAATTAGCACTCTTCATTTTAACCTTCTTTTCCATAAAATGTGCGTACATCGTATACAGTTATTCTCAGCGGAAATCACAGGATTAAATACATTAGACATTAAATAAAAGTATATCTTAAATATGCTTCAGTGTAATTGGCTAGTACATCAGTGACCTTCAGTTTATGCACCGTGGAACTCAAGCAAAAATTTAGAAACGAAAACCATTAAGCATTCGCATTAATTGACTATTGTTTATTGACAAAAAATATAAAGACACATTTAGTTACAATTAGTTTTAAAACTTAAAATATAACCACCATAGGTTACGAAACTAAACAGTTTTCTAATAAAAAAATGGATGGAATTTAGATGATAGTGTGAAAAATCATGTAATAGAGGACTTTTTACTTCTTTATACGAATTAAAGGAAGTATTTTAATCGCGAAAAACTCGGGGTTGTATCACCAACCGAATAGACTCAGATCGTTGAAATTTTGTATACAGGACTGATATAATATTAAGTTGTGCACCCCCCTTTTTGGTTGCAATCGGCCGCACGAAAAGTACACACACACACACATATATATATATATATATATATATTGGGTTGGCATCTATGTAATTACGGATTTTTTTTAGAAAATTAAAGACAATTTTTTCATGGAACTAAATAACTTTATTTTGTAATATATTGCTCATTTTGATCAATGACCTTCTGCCATCTTTCGGGCACCATCATAATCCCACGTTCATAAAACTTCTGGTTTTTATTAGCAAAAAACTGAATCAGGTACGTTTTGACATCATCATCATTATTGAAATTTTTACCATTCAAGAGCTTTGTAAAGATCGAAACAAACTAATCAGATGGTGCAAGGTCAGGACTATATGGTGGATGTGGCAAAACATCCCAACCGAGCTCCAATAATTTTTGCCGAGTGACAAAGATGTGTGTGGCCTTGCATCGTCATGATGGAATACAACAGCTCTTCGATTTGTCAATTCGGGCCGCTTTTCTTCAACTGCATTGTTTCATTTCGTTAGTTGTTCAATGTAGACATCAGAATTGATCGTTCGGTTGGGTGGTAAGAGTAATCCCACCAAACTGATAACAAAACCTTCTTTTGATGAATATCAGCTTTTGATGTTGTTTGAGTTGGTTCACCTGGCCTGCTCCACGATCTTTTCCTCTTGATATTGTTGTAAACAACCCATTTTTATCGCCAGTTGTCAGTCGTTTTAAAAATGGATCATTTTCATTACGTTTCTTTAGCAAATCGCAGCTGTTAATGCGTTGCGTTCAATGCGTTTCATTCAGTTCGTGAAGAACCCGTGTATCGAGGTTTGAACATAGCCAAGTTGTTTGAAGTGATTTTCAATGCATGTATGTGATACACGAAGCTTCTCTGCAATCTCACGTGTTGTACTGTGACGATCCGAATCGATTATTGCTTTGATTAGGTCGTCATCAACTTCAACTGGACGACCAGAGCGTTTTTCATCTTTGAGTGAAAAATCACCAGAACGAAATTTGGCAAACCAATTTTGACACTGCCGTTCTTTTAAGGCTTCGTCACCATAAACAGCACATAACTTTTTATGAGCTTGCGATGCGTTTTTCCCTTTGCGGAAATAAAATAGCAAAATATGACGAAAATGTTCCTTTTGATTTTCCATTTTTCAACGAACGCCAAACGAAAACTGCGCAACCAATCAAAAAACGTTTTTTACTGATTCACAGCTGAATTGCCAACTATCAAATAACAAACTGTGTTTTACATTTGTACTACGTCTGCATACCGAAAAATTCAACTGAAGCCATCTATGAGTGAAATCCGCAATTACTTAGTTGCAAACCAATATACATATATATATATGTACCCACTCTCTTACTCGGTTCCGTGAGCTCAGTTTCTTGTATTCTTATATATTGGTAAACTGCACATTTCTTGCTTTTAAAATGGTTGAATTATGTGGTTCTTATGTACCGGTTAACGCTTTTATGCCTTTAGTTAATCTGCATGCAATAGTTGTAGAATTATCAACAATTTAAAAGTTGTTTCAGTGCGGTTAAGCCGAATGTTTCTTACCATAGCAGCCACATTTGTTTACATCTGAAACACCAGAATAATGAATATCTTTCTGCACCTTTTTTTTGTCTTCACTTGTCTTTTTTTTTTTGGCCGAGTGGGACCAAAAGCAAAATTTTAGTCTTGTGCACCGAAATATCTACCTTCCTGCCTGCTGTCCAAATTGCTTGGTTTTGCGCAGGAACGCTAATTGTAAAAAGTGCTTTTTATTTTTATTGTATTTGGTGTTTCATATTTTTGTACATCTGCTAAATTTTAATGAAGTTATTTTGAGATTTTATGTATTTTTGCCTTGCCACAAAGTAAGAACTGAATTAATTGAATGAGAAATATATTTCCAATAAAATTCGAGGAAGTAAGTTTTTCGTATTAACAGCAAATATTGTCACCAGTCTGTCTCGAACAAAGGGGAATGCTTACGAGTAGGTAATGGGCGCTGAAACGTCTGTGAAAACTTTACTTTTTATTTGTTTAATTTCTTTTAACATTGTTTTAGATTTATTACAGTATTTGAATAGAACATGTGGCAACAATTAGATAATGTTTCAGATGATATGATTTTTGTGCATTCTGAGTTATTGCGACATTCAGATCTCTTAAAATTTTCATTCTTTTATCCATCTCGAAATAAATATCTTGCGACTTTGTCTTTTACTAGCTGTTACCCGGCATGCGTTGTAATGATGCTTAAAGGAAAGAAAGTGTTTTTGTTTTAATTCTGTTTATTGAAATGCTTTAAATGTACAATATTTTTTCCCATCTGGTGCGGGCAATTTCTCTTTTCTACCCGTATAGCAACATTCCTGTTGCTTCATTCTTAAATTTTAGAGTTCTGCAATATATTTTATCCACCTTTCCAAAGATCACACTAAGGTGAAGACTATAATCATAATTAGCAGCATAATGGAATGCATCGTGTTTTAAATCAACGTGCAGTGTTCGTCTAGATCGAACAGTGCGTACTGGAATATTTTCCAGCCTTGCTTCTCATTGCATAATATGCGAGAACAATACGCGTGTGGGTTAAATGCTTGTGGGAGTAAATTTTCCGGCAAAGAGAGTGGATTGTATTCAATGCAGTCGTTCAAAAGAATGATATTATATAGCATTTCCAACCTATATGAATTCGTGGAATTAGGAGTTAGATGTTTTTTCTTTCTGTAGTCATTTGAAGCCGTGATATTGAAAAGGAAATCGGGGGCTTTAGTAAATCGCGTTTGCTTTAGTTGAAATATAGTTGATCTAGTGTTCCTTTTAATAGTAAACATCACTCCCGCGAACAGAAACAATCACAGTGCTGGTTTCAGATGCAAAGCCTTTCCTTTAGCGAAAATAAATGGAAATCGTGCTGCAGCAAGGAAGTTTGCTGTTGCTGAAGGACGGAACGGATGATGATTTTTTAATTATGGGCCAAAATAACAATGATGATGAAAATGAAACAATATTCGATGATACACCTGAAGATATCACGGAAGACAAAATCTTCATGTTGCCTGATAATGAAAATGTTTAAATTCAGAAGGTGTCTAATTTCTTTTAAATAAGCAGCATTTTGGTACATATAAAAATCTAAATTTTTTTCTTTATTTTTAAATTTTTTATTTTTTAAATTTAAAATTTTTTTCTTTATTTTTTTCTATTGATTTGATTTACTTGATTTGATTCTTTTCTTTTTATATTCGGCGTATAACACGCACCCGTAAATTTCGGTCTTATTTTTACTTCCATGTACGAAAAATATCGGGTATCACATTTCAACGAAAATATCCATTTTAACCGCTTTCGAATGCAATTAACCGATATTTTTGCGTGATATCTGAATGTAAGGATATAATAAAGGATTATCTTTCCCCCAAAAAATTATAAAACTGATTTTAACTGGATTCTTAAGAGATTTTTTCGTGGCGTCTGTGCTACGTACCTAATTGGGTATGTATAAATCTGACATAACTCAAAAACGAGTAACCTAAAAACCTTAAAATTTTGTATAAAAGACCCTATAACACGCACCTCCTATTTTGGTTGCAATCGGCCGCGCCGAAAGAATATAAATATGTGTACACACACACATATATATATACATATATATATATTTACTCTGTTACTTAGCTCCGTGAGCTCAGTTTATTTTTTTTATATGTTGGTGAATTGCGCAATTTTTGATTTAAAAAGGATTGAATTATGTTCTTCTTATATTCCAGTGGAGGTTTTTATGCCTTTAGTAAAATTGCATGCAATATTTATTGAATTATCACCAATTTAAAAGTTGTTTACATGCAGCTAAGCCTAATCATTTTTCACATGGCAGCCATATTTGTTTACATTTGAAGCTTAGTAGAACATTGGATTTATTGCCAATCTAGAGAAACTAAGCTTCGCAACAACCAAGATAACGCCTTCTTTTATCATTGTGCATTAAATCACGCTTAATCCATTCTGGAATTTATTCGAGGAAATAAGTTTTAAGATTTACTTCGTAATTTTTAATATAGATATTTTGAGCTTTTATGTATTATTGCCTTGTCGCGAAGTGAGAACTTAATTAATTGAATGAGATATACCGAATCGTCTGTGCAAAATTGCTTCTTTTTTGTTTATTTGTTTAGTTTCTTTTATACAGCGTTTTAGATTTAGTATAGTATTTGAATAGAAGATGTGGCTGCGATTAGATAATTCTTCAGATAATATATATAATTTTTGTGTGTTCTGAGCTATAAAATGAATGTGATGTAACGCCCTGGAACGGATGAACCTAGCGCCAGAGTGTTGCTATGGTAAACAGATATAGTGAATTTTAAAGAGGGCATTTACTCTATTGTGGTTTATGCTCTCTCCACGAAGTTGATTTAATTCAATCCAATAAGTTTAAATGAAATGCAAAATGCGTATAATTCAGTACAAGGAAGTCATGTGGTGTACACATAAGATTTTTATTTGTATTAAAAGTACGCGTTATACGCCGGAATATACGGTGTTTTTTTTATTTTACATGTTTGTTGTTATCAGTTTGTTTTGTGGAATGCTAGGTTCAAACTGTTCGAAAATTCGTCTTCCAGCCTAATGAGATTGCTCAGTGTTAAGAATTAGGTAAAGTTAGTGCAAAATCTTATAGAGTGAGAAATCATTTCATTAAAAATATTTTAAGCATAAGTTTCTTTTGAACAAAAATATGCATACCCAAACAAGTACTAAGTTTTAATAGTAACAGTAAGTTAAGCTAGATTAATAATTAATTGTATGGAATTATATGCTTATAAGCATAATAAAAATAACATAATTTTATATTGTTTTAGTTTGTAACATTGGAGCTATTCATCAGCCTATAATCAATAAATAAAATTTTATAATGAAAAACAAATTTAAGTATATTAGTTGAAAATTTTAAAATAGCTGTAGGGGCATTAGATTATTTACAAATAGGAGACGTGAAAAATGAGCAAATCCCTCGCCGGGACTCGAACCTGTAATCTGTCGAATACACGCCGAGTGTCCTGACCATTACACCACGAAGACATTCTAAGAATGCGAGAGAAATAACTTACGTAGTACTTACCTGATTTGATTTCTTTCTTATATTTTCCTCTTCATACAGAAAATGTTCTGTTTAAAGAAATCGAATTTACGAAAGAAATTGTATACACCATAAATGAATCTGGAGAATCTGATTTGATTTCTTACTTACATTTTTCTCTTCTTATAGAAAATGTTCTGTTTAAATAAACCGAATTTACGAAAGAAATCTTATACACCATAAATAAATCTGGATAAAAAAATAGAATTTACTAAAGAAATTTTATACATCACAAATATATACATGCATCTGAAGAACCTGATTTGATTTCTTTCTTATATTTTCCTCTTCATACAGAAAATGTTCTGTTTAAAGAAATCGAATTTACGAAAGAAATTGTATACACCATAAATGAATCTGGAGAATCTGATTTGATTTCTTACTTACATATTTCTCTTCTTATAGAAAATGTTCTGTTTAAATAAACCGAATTTACGAAAGAAATCTTATACACCATAAATAAATCTGGATAAAAATATAGAATTTACTAAAGAAATTTTATACGTCACAAATATATACATGCATCTGAAGAACCTGATTTGATTTCCTACTTATATATTTCTTATTGAATTTACGAAATAAATGCTATACAGCACAAATGCACATGGAGAACCTGATTTGATTTCATAGTTATAGATTTCTCTTCATGTAGAAAGTGTTATGTTTAAATAAATAGAATTTACTAAAGAAATTTTATACACCATAAATGAATCGGAATAAAGAAATAGAATTTACTAAAAAATTTTATACACCATAAATGAATCTGGATAAATAAATAGAATTTACTAAAGAAATTTTATACGCCACAAACACATACATGCATCTGGAGAATCTGATTTGATTTCCTACTTATATATTTATCATCATATAAAAAATGTTCTGTTTAAATAAACCGAATTTACGAAAGAAATTTTATACACCACGAATGCATGCATGCACCTAGAGAGAGTGATTTGATTTCTTTCTTATATATTTCTCGTCATATGGAAATTATTCTGTTTAAATAAATCGAATTTACGAAATAAATGCTATACAGCACAAATGCACATGGAGAACCTGATTTGATTTCATAGTTATAGATTTCTCTTCATGTAAAAAATGTTCTGTTTAAACAAATCAAATTTACGCATGAAAATTTATACACCTCAAATGCCTCTTTGTAAAATTATATCTATCACTTATCCTAAAACAGAAAATATAATCTTATTTGAAGAATGGAGTTCTTCAGATAATTATGTTTCTAAATTGCTCTTCAATACTCAGCTTTTCAGTCATTTATTAACTCGAAAACAACACTATGTTTCACAACGATACTATTTTTAAGATCCAGATTCCCTCACGAAAACGTCGATAAGGTACTAAACTGCAAAAAAACAACGTCCAATCTAAATTAAAAATAATAAAGCATCGGAAGTGTATTTGATACAATAAATATCCTTTTGTTATTTTGTAAGACTCAACTCTAGAAAATACATCGAAGTGTAGTAACCGCTTCGATTTTCCCATTCAAAAGCAGTATAGTTTTGCTCGTACTGGTAAGAAAGAAAAAATAAACGCCAAATTCACCAACGAATGCAAAAGAAAGAAAAGAGCACGAATTTAAGACGAATCCAAAGTGTTTTTATAGTCCTCCTCCATAAAATATGACGTATTGATCGAAAGCGAGCAGCAACATGTAAAGGTACTAACTGTCTATTGGAGAAGTCGCGCGAAGTGAAAGGGAGGGGTAAATAAAGGGGGGAATACAAGGTGTTTCCACCGCGCTTACATAACCCAAAAAGTATATAGATTTTGGAAGGGGCGCAGGGTATAAAGGTAGGACGTGATACTGTTTTCAGAGTGGAAGTAAAAACAGCAGAAGAATAATACAAATCGAAAAGGAAACGTACTCCTGAAGGAGTTCCGCTGAATAGCAAGAGCTAAGAAACTTGACTATTAAAAACGAATCTGCCTACTTGGAGAACCAGATTTGATAAACATTAGATAATTCTAAAATCCATTGTGTACGTTTTAGTGTATAGTAGTTTCCTGATTTCTCACAGTAAATTCTATAGCTGAAACAGTAAGAAGCATGTCTTAGAAACCAAGCCAAGAGAGGAATAGTATATATAGGCACACGAATAATAATAAGTTGTTCATTTTAAAAGAGCGCAACTAATTTAAATTTTGAACCGCGTATTCATGTAATTCCTATGTCAACGGTATTCAAAATCTTTTAATACAAGAAGCCCATAAAATACCGTTTTTTCTTTTCTCTTCCTACCTTTTTAAAACTTGGATTTGAGCATGCGAGGAGCCTTTACCATCTTCAGTAAAATAAATGTTATGAACTCTTGAAAATATATCAATGGAATCACAAAAGCAAAAGGCTGTGGAGTCATTAGGGATTTTTATGAAGCAGGAGACATGAAAAATGAGCAACGTCCTCGGCGGGACTCGAACCTTCACCTCTGGAATACGCGCCGAGTGTGCTACCGTTACACTACGAAGGCAAGCAAAAAGAAGAGAGAGAATACCTTATATATTCACACTTTTAAAGGGCGACTGGGATTTAGTTCGGGCGCCACTGTAGCTTTATTAGGTTACTTAAAGGGAAACATGTATAAAATGAGCAATGTCTTCACCGTGACTCAAACCTGGTCCTCTGAAATACACGCCGAGTGTGTTACCGTAGCACCACGAAGGCATTCAGAAAGGAGGGAGATTACCTCACACCATTATTTTAAACGCCCGATTTTGCAGTCAGCTTTAATAATTTTATGGTCCACGAGGTACCTACAAATTATTTGGAATCAAAAAATGTTTTTTGGGACTTTCGAAGCAAGTTGAAAGAAACCTCATTGTTATGAACACAGCTGGAGACCAATATCCCAAGCTGCTTTTAATATATGTTCCATAATTAGGCTCGCTTCTAAACTGAACACCCCACATATCTTTCTTACAAATTAAGTTATTTGAACTAACTAGGCCAGAGTGTTTGCTAGACATAGAAATGAAGACAGAAATTAATTACTATATTTTTCTTCTTATTGTACTGGAATTTTTGGAATCGGGAATAACGTATTTAATGTTTGCAATGCTATTTTCACTTCATCGTTAAACTTAGAAAATTTTCGTTGACAAACTCTAGGATTTGAAAGCGAGCAGTGGCAACAACGTTCCAAATAAAGCAGATTTTCATCTGCAGTTTGCGAGATTGCTACCACTCGAAAATGATCGTTTTTCTCGAGTTTTTAATAAATATCTTTGATTTTAGTGTTTTTTTTTTTTTTTAGTCCAAAGGGGCTATAAATATCTTTTTTAGTGTTTTTTTTTTTTTTTAGTCCAAAGGGGCTATTGTCCCCGAAGGACTATTGTTTTCGTTTTGCCATTTTGCGTGGAAACTCAAAAAATATCCGTTTCACTTTTCAATTTACTGCTTATTTTTCTGTGTTCTGTGTGTGGAATTGTATTGAGTTGGCTATTGGAATTGTATTGGTTTAGCTATTGGAATTGTATTGGATTAGCTATTGGAATTGTATTGGATTAGCTATTGGAATTGTATTGGATTAGCTATTGGAATTGCATTGGGTTGGTTATTGTGTTTGTATTGGATTTAGTTTTATGTTTGTGTTTTGTTCAGCACATTGTCATGTCATTATTTTTTTTTTCTAATGGACACGGTACAAAAAGCCCCTTTGGACGTAATCTAAAATTTGAATCCTTTCAGATTTTTTTAAGGGAACGTTGACCTTTTACGGGACCCAGAAAAGAAATGTAGAAAGTTTGGTGACGTTAGCTATAGTAGTGACAGAGTTATAAGAGGACCAACAAACATACTTTCTTCTTTATAGATATACAGTGGTGGCCAAAATTGTGGACACTTTTGGAAATTTTTATGTTTTTAAACTTCGTATGCTTATAGAAAATGTTACGTTTCGCAAAATGCAAATTTGTATATATCATTTTAAAGAGAATTTATTACTGAATTCAATACAAAACACAAAATTCAATTATTTGCAATACAAAAAATGTATTTTAATATAAATAAAAAATACAGTTATGAAGTGGTTTGTAATGTCTAGCTTTCCTGGCTAATCACTGTTCTTGTTTTCAGAACCAATCAAATATTAGTAACTAGAAGTAGATGCTGAAATCATGTTTACACTTGAAACAATTCATTATTTTGCTTTGTTCTGTAGAAGGAGGACCTGTTTCTTATACACTGCAATTACAAGTAGGAATTTTTGTAAAAATTTTTAATATTTAGTCAAGAAGCAATGACATCAAATAAAAGAGTAGATTGGACACCTAGAAAGAGATGTAATATTATTGTGTTACGAGAAAGTGGTCTTTCCTATGCTGAAATTGCAAGACAGGTGGGTGGTTCAGTGACTACATCTGGAGTCCGAACGTTTTGTTTACGATATCGGGACACAAATTCAATAAAAAACAAAGAAGGAAAAGGCCGAAAAAGGTGCACCACATCTATTGATGACAGAAGAATAAAACGACTATGTCTCCAAGATAGAAAAATGTCATCAGCGGCCATCAGAAGTGATCTGAATGATGCTGGTGTTTCTCTCAGTTCAAGAACGATCAGGAGAAGATTAACAGATGTTGGAATGAGAGGTAGAATTCCGCGAAAAAAGCCTTATCTTAATTTTCAGCAACGAAAAAAGAAGACTGCAGTGGGCAAAGGAACACATTAATTGGACAGATGATCAGTGGGCACAAGTTATATGGAGTTATGAAGCTAAGATATCGTTATTCGGTAGTGATGGGCAAAAATATGTAAGACGTAGAATAGGAGAAGAGCTACATCCTGACTGCATTAAAGCAACTGTGAAGAACCCAGTTAGTGTTATGATTTGGTCACGCATGTCAGCAGATGGTATTGGTCGCCTTCATGTCATCGATGGGATACTGAATACCAGAAAATACATTGACACTATTCTAGAACCAAAACTTCTACCTTCCATCAGAGATCTCTTTTCCCAACAATGCTTCGTTTATTTTTCAGCACTTGCCACACGGCCAAAATATCGAAAGAGTGGTTTCGTATAAAGAACATTAAATCGTTGTTATGGCCAGGAAACAGTCCTGACCTCAATCCTATCGAAAATTTGTGGCACCGTTTGAAAACTCATGTCCGAATGAGGCGCCCATCAAATAAAAGGGAACTAATGAGGATATAATTGTTTCCTGGCATCATGTAATAACGAAAGAAGAGCTTAAAACTCTTGTCGGCTCAATGAAACGTCGATGTGAAGCTGTAATCAAAAATAAAGAGTACCCTGCTAAGTACTGATAACTCACTGCAATCATCACTATCTAATGTATATCGATAACTATTATGGTTTAACTTTTATTGCAGTGCAAATAATTGAATTTTGTGTTTTGTATTGAATTCAGTAGTAAATTCTCTTTAAAATGATATATACAAGTTTGCATTTTGTGAAACGTAACGTTTTCTATAAGCATACAAAGTTCAAAAACATAAAAATTTCCAAAAGTGTCCACAATTTTGGCCACAACTGTATAGACTAACTAACACCCTCCCGCTTTGCTGGGCACACTCTCTATTTGAATGCGAACCTAGACTTCTTATATGGACGAAATGTCTAATTTCGAATTCATAATGAATGTAAATTTCTTAAATTTAAAGCCGGGAAATATAGAGACAGTCACCGAATCAAAACTCACACACAAAAAAGTAGTTTGACTTAGTGCCGCCGGCAATGGTATAAAAAGTCCGTTTTGGACGTGACTTACGTAAATCCGTTCTTATTGCGCTTTTACATCGCGGAATGGGTAAATATGCAAAATGTCAAGTCAATCGGGTGTACAGTTTCGGAGATCTCGTGATGATTCAGTGGTATTTCACTTATATAGAGAGAGATAAGCATAATACTATTATAATGTATCATTAATAAATAATAATGTCAGTTATAATGTATACTTTCCGTCTGTGATGATATATCAAAAATCCATTTTGGACAAGATTTACGTAAAATCCGTTCTTAGTGCTCGTCTACATCGTGGAATAAGTAATTATGCAAAATTTCAAGTCAATCGGGTCTATAGTTTTCGGAGATCTCGTGATGAGTCAGTGGTGTTTCGTTTATATATATATATATATATATATATTTCACTCATTGTACTCAAACTTCGACAACGTGTGCGCTGCTGCTGGTTCATGCGTCTGGGATGTCTGCTGCTGCCAATTTCTTCACTCTTTTATGTGGATAGCCTGTTTCACAATTTTAGAAGTTTCAGAACTCATTACAGGCGCGTTATTGTGTTGCAGGTTTCGCAATTACGATATAACATTTGTGTACAAAAATATTTTTTCTCGAAAGGGTTTAGAGAAATCCCCTTCGAAACCAAGTTTCAAGGTTATTTGAGATAATGCGTAAAATATCAGGAAAAACCACTATTTATTTCCTATGTTATATTCCTTATTATTTATTTCCTAAGCTGACACAGTCTCTGAAATGAGCTCAAGATTCCATGCATAACTTTCAAGAGGATTAAAATTTAATAATTGGTGGACTCGTAGAGACATTATGTTATTTTTTATGCTGGAGACGTCAGAAATGAGCAATGCCCTTGCTGGGACTCGAACCTGGACCTCTCGAATACTCGCCGAGTGTGCTAACCGTTACACCACGAAGGTATGCTGCAAGGAGCGAGAAAATAGAAAACGTTATATACACCCCTTGTAAAGGGCGACTAAGGATTAGGGGACCCAATCGGCAAATCCTGGCGGTGAAGTATCATCATCCACCACTTTTTAGTTCGGCCGCCACTGTAGAGTCATTACATTTGTTTTGAAGCAGGACGTGAAAAACGAGCAATGCCGAAAACGGGACTCCAACTTGGACCTCTCGAATACGCACCGAGAGTGCTAACCATTACACCACAAAGTCATACAATATAGAGGGAGAAAATACCTTATATACTAACCCTTTTAAAGAGCGACTGAAGATTAGGAAACCCAATCCACAAATCTTGGTGGTGAAGAGTCATCACTCACCACCTTTTAGTTCAAGCACCATTGTAGAGTAATTAGGTTAGAGAGGAGATATGAAAAATATGCAATGCCCTCGCCGGGGCTCGAAATTGGACCTCTCGAATACGCACCGAATTTGTTACAGTGACATCACGAAGGCATGCAGAAAGAAGGAAGAAATATCTTATAAACTTTTTATGAATAATTATACTATATTATTAATAATTATACACATATATTATTATTATACAACAACATAAAGGCTGTTCGCACATTTTTTAGACGATTTTGGTAAGCTGCAATAAAAAATCGTTTGCTGCAAAAGAAGTAATTGCAATGGTACTATGTTTTTAAAAGTCCAAATTATCGTCTGTGACTTGAAAGTTTTGTTTTTATTCAAAAGGGCAAATTTAACAAAGCAGTGGTTCGAAGGCTACATTGACGCTCTTTCCGAAGAAAAATATGCATACTCCGTTATCTAAAAACGATGTGAGAGTCATGGTTTTGTGATATCTAAAGCGTCGATAGGTAATATCATCAACAAGAAAGGAAAAAAAGCGTCCAATTGGAGCCTCCAGTGAGACAAAAATTCCAAACAAGTATCCCAGGAAAAAACGGACATCTTCGACTATTGCAAAGGTACGTTGTTTAATGTTAAAAGAAAATCCCCCTAATCAAAGGACAGTTGCAGAATCATTAAAATGCTCGGTGTCCACTGTAAACAAAATGATAAACGTTGATTTAAATCTTAAGAAAGCGAAAAAACGCAATGTGCATCGTCTTCTTCCAAAGCATATCGCTCTACGCAGGACACGCTGCAGAATTCTATATGAGAAACACTTATCCAAAGAAAAATGGAAAACCATTATCACAATAGATGAAGCATGGGTGTATTTAAATGATTGTAACAAAAAACAGCTATTTATTATCATAAAAGGGGAGAAAAAAATTTAAGTACATGGTTCACAGAATCGGAAGAAAGATTTTCTAAGGAATTAATGATTGTTGCTGGTTTTTCTTATAATGGCAAGTTAAAAATAAAGAGAATGCAAAAAAATGTCAAGATTAACTCCAAATACTATCAGGAACATATTTTACCGCCAATTTTTCTGTATGAAATACCATCGCTTTACCCACACTGCCATCCATCTCTGAGACTCCATCGGGACAAAGCTAGCAGTCACAGATCGAAATTCACTGTAAATTTCCTAAAAGAAATGGAACAAAAAACTGGTATCGAGGCCATACCCTTCACTGATATCCCTACTAAATCTCCCGATGTGTCACCTATGGATTTTTGTGCTTTCGGACTTTTAAAAACTTTGTCCCAACAGCCTAACAGGACTCTGGAAAGCTGTTCAGGAGGAATGGGATAGAATACCTCTTCTGACACTTCAAAAGGCTTTATTATCCTGGAAATTGCGTTGTGGAAAGATAGTTCAGAATAAGGGATGTCAAATAGAACATTTAAAACACTAGAATTTTATGTGATTTAGTTTTGTGAATACAATATACATCGTCTAAAAAAATGTGCGAACAGCCGCTGTACATGTTCCGCATGGAAAAAACCATGTAAAAGTCCATGCAGCCAGCCTGTTCACGAGATTCCAACCCCGGACCGAATTACCAGTGTTCAGTGACTTTACCGCTCGGCCGTTGGTGGGTCTCTTGCTTACTCAGAACAGTTAGCTGGTCACATGATATAGAATAGTTAGGTAAGAAACATATCTAGTTAAGAAAAAGGCGTTTTCCAACAGAAGAAAAACCAAGTCTTGTTAAATTTCAGTATCAAAGCTGAGATAAAATCCTGATCTGACGTTTCAGTCGAAGACCAAAATAAAACCATGAGCTGAGTTCTAGCCGAAAACCAAAGTTCCAGGGACTCTTGAATCAGAGTTTCGGTAATCCCTGAGTAAGAATTTTTATTCAATATTACTTAGTTAATTCCAGATCTTTAACTAAGATTACAGCAGAGGGTAGATTCTCCTGTATCGTTGTTCCATTTGGTGGGAACACTAAGCAGAAGATGGTGAACGTGGCGACTCTTCTGGGCAATTCAATATTTCTTCACGAATGAGCTCGTGAATTCAAATAGCAATCTTTCTGAGCTTTTACTCGGTTACAGTGGATTTAAGTCCAAAAATAATTCGAATTCCAGGTTTTATCAAAATAATACATGAAACTGCAAATTTTGTTTCTGCGCAGATTCTCAAAAATCTCTAATTTCACTAGTTATAAAAATCTAAGTATTGTTACATCTAAGTAGTATGCATATCATATCTAAGTATAATGTATATTATATCTAAATATTGTTGCGAGCTTACGGGTTCGTAATGGATTGAATGCACAAGTCGTTAAAAAGTTAATAAAATTTATTCCTATCACAACAAATGAAACAAAATGCTGAAAAATATTTCCCCAGAGATATTCGTACACTATCACAATATCTCAAACGTTAAACAGAACTCAGATCAAAACAGAGAAAGTTAATCCAATCTTACAGAGAATTCCTTACAATCAATGACAGCATTAAGTAAACAATACCAGTTCGCTTAAAACAACTGCCACAGAGCTGAGGTGTTTTAATTCGCCTTTTATAAACTTTGTAATTCTTGACGAGAACATTCTGGTAAAATCTATTTTCTCGATTTTTCTGTATGGCAACAGCAGCAATTACAAGATATTTATATATTAAATATGAAATGCACGCGCTCTTACGTTTTTACTTTTCCGACGTAGTTTTCTCTTCAAATTCGTCTGCGTTGCACGGGAAAATAAAACAATTTTAGTTACAATTCTAAATAAATAGCTAAATAAATATAAAATTCGTAACAATATTTTAAGTCTCATGTAACTTATATAAGACAATGTTTGTAATATCTATGCTTATACACAACCATTGTATGCCATGTAATATCTATATTTATACACGGAAGACCCTTCTCATGATTATATCTAAGTATTATGTACATCTAAGTGTTATTAATCTAAGTATTAATGTATATCACATCGAAGTATTGTATTCATTGTGAAAGTAATTAAAAGTAAAGCCCAAGACTTGCGCTAAAGCTGCAAAGTAATAAAGCAATAATTCACTATAAATTATAAAAAGAAAACTGTCCATATTACATCTCCAAGCAACGGAAATTCAATTTAAAAACATCATTGAAAAGGCATTTTTCAGTATTTAAAAAAATTTATAAAATTTTCAGTCCTCCTTGCTTTAAACACAGTTAAAGAAAAACTAAATCGCAAAAATGCCAAAATCAAAAGTAAACTTTTTAAGTATTGAAAAGCCAGTTATTGTTATTGATAGCAGATTAATCGACTTATCGAGGGCATAAACCAATCTAACGTCCATTAACAGTTACTAAAATCAGAGAGAGTGTTTCATCTTACTTTCAAGTAAGCGTCAAATTATTTGCTAGATTCAAATCATAAATCTAATTGATACTCAATCAAAATAAAGATATTAATCACTATAAGAATCCTCTTAAGAAGCAGATAATCTTTAAGATCAAAATGTTTTCACTAAGAACACAAATAATCTGAACGAGACGCTTACTTTAGAAGACATATCCCCTACACTCTCTTTTCATTTCAAATACAAAAGTAAAAACAAAAGTAGATTTCAGAACAAATTTTAAAAATTCATAAGAAGATTAAAAGTAATAATCCATAAAATTGAAGTTAAAACTTTAGTAAAAAAGAAAATTAAAAAATCAAACTAGTAAGCAAAAATTAACCAACTTGCCTTAAAATTTTAAAAACCAAATGACTGGAATGCAAGTACGTATTAAGAGATGGAAGCAAAAAGGGTTGTCGTAATAAGTAGTTTTCTATTGAAGAAAGTTTAGCCTAAACTGGCGACAAAACTACAAAGTTTCTTGGAGATATAATACAGAGAGCAGACTGTTATTAAAATAGCGCTAAAGCTGCTATTAGTTTGAATTTATATTCATAATGAAAGTAATTAAAAGTAAATTAATAAGCCCAAGACTTGCGCTAAAGCTGCAAAGTAATAAAGCAATAATTCACTATAAATTATAAAAAGAAAACTCTCCATATTACATTTCCAAGCAACGGAAATTCAAATTAAACCATCATTGAAAAGGCATTTTTCAGTATTTAAAAAAGTTTATAGAATTTTCAGTCCTCCTTGCTTTAAACACAGTTAAGGAAAACCTAAATCGCAAAAATGCCAAAATCAAAAGTAAAATTTTTAAGTATTGAAAAACTAGTTATTGTTATTGACGGGGGGATAAACCAATCTACCATCAATTAACAGTAACTAAAATAAGAGAGAGTGTTTCATCTTACTTCCAAGTAAGCGTGAAATTATTTGCAAGATTCAAATCACTAATTGATACTCAATCAAAATAAAGATATTAGTCACTAAACCAAAAGAATCCTGTTAAAAAGCAAATAATCTTCAAAATTAATTTTTTTTTTACTAAGAACACAATTAATCTGAACGAGATGCTTACTTTAGAAGACTTATCCCCTACACTCTCTTTTCATTTCAAATACGAAAGTAAAAGTAGATTCAAGAACGAATTTTAAAAAATCATAAGAAGATTAAAATTGAAGTATTGAAAAATCATAAGAAAGCAAAGTTTAAAAAAAAACAGAGAGATCAAAGTTTAAATAATAAGAGTTTAAAAAATCAAAAGAAGATTAAAATTGAAGTATATATTGAAGTATTGTGTATATTATATCAAGTCTCATGTAACTTATAAAAGACAATGTTTGTAATGGGTGTGCTTATACACAGGCATTGTCCGCCCATGTAATGTTTACATATGGAAAACCCTTCTGCGAGGATAAATATTATTTTACAACAATGTCAGGGTAGCGGTCATTCGCTCAGTTGTAAAAAAATATGGTATTTCTATTGTTTAATGTTAGTGAAACTATTGAACAAATGACTTCCTAAACGTAAACCCAACTTAATGCAGATTCGCCGCTGTTTTTAGAATCTTTTAAAATTTCACTAACATGAAAATATAATTGTGTATTTTATTTTAAAACGGGTTCATTAAAAATAAAAACACTTTCCAGTGAGTCCTTTTTAAATGAAGATGGAGAAAACAGGTACACTCAAATTAAATTCAAGGCTTAATGCACGGAATAAAATTATCACTGGAAAAAATGCGAGAGAGTGAATTTAATTAGCAATCCAATTAACGGTGTTAAAAAATTCAATTTGATTTGCAAGGCTCCAAAATTGCAAACTTCGGAAGAATCTGAACAGATTCGTAATCATTAATGAAAAACGATTCATTATTTAATAATAGAACTGCATGAAAGAGTTTATTTTAAAACACATTTCGGAATCAGTGGGGTACGTTTTGTAGATGCATTTTTAACTAGCATTTGCAATGTTTGGAAAGTATTTTTGAATATATATGGGGATGCGGAGAAGTGCATATAACAGCTCATGAAAGAGCTATTGGTGAAAAACGACAGAAGATTAGTCTGGTAGAAAACGCTTTGTTAGCAAAGATTTCTAGCAATTAGTAACTGAATTTCTCAGTGGACTGGTGAACAGAAGTATATGATCGGAGTGTATAAAAAATTTCTTCCGCCATTCCAGTATCACGAATACTTGCGGAGAGTAATAAGGTTAGTAGATAAATAAGCTAGGCTTTTCTCAAAGTTGACGTCACTTATTACAGAATCACTACAATCACTATAAATTACTAGCACAGTTATTATTACAGTTAAATACAATTATTATTAACTTTATTATATGCGGCTTAAGTATCTGTTTGTCGCTGATAGTTTATTGGTCGCTCTCGTAACTGTACTTACCAGCCAACGAGGTGAAGTTGCCACGGCATTCAAATAGTCCATATACACTGATACCATACATGCAGTTATCATTGTTTTAATTAGATTATTATGGCATTTAAGCACATTTAAATATTTTTAATTCATAAAATTGTTGCTTATTATACATTTAACTATATATATATATATATATATATATATATATATAAAATTAAAGGCGACGAAACCAACTAACGAGTTGTGCGTAGTACATCTCATCAGGTAGGTTTACCCAAACTCTTACGCTAAATATCCTTTCGCGTAAAGAGTTTAAAATTTTGCCCGATTTTATTCCGACATTGTAGTTTAAACTGAATTTTCAGCTGAACGCAAATTGAGCGTGTCAGGGGGAACGTGAACATTTGTTTACATTAGCAATCACGAGCTTAAAAATGATGGAAAGATCTACACAAGAAATGTTGTGTACAAAGAGATCTTTGACATGTGAATTAGCATTTTATTATTTAAATCGCCTTTATTTATTGAGCTAGCGGTGGCTCTTAATAAATGTACCGCCAGTGGTTTCCTTCATTGCACTCTACTTTAAGCCATTAAGCAAGTAGAAGGGGGAAACCCAGTGGGGCAGTAAGCAAAGGGTGTCCTCGCCGCCAGCCCTGGGTAATTCAGTTTGAATTAGCTCAATTTGAATAGCTACCTTTGCACAAATAATTTTGATTTCAATTTATAATATCTAGAACAGCGGTCATTTCGTATGACCGCTGGGTTTTCTAGTTAAACATAAATGTATAAAAATAACTAAAGTGTTAAAAGTGTTTATCACTATGACATATTATGAAATATAATTGAACTAAAACTTCTTTGAATAATTGAACTAAAACTCCTTATGAAATATAATTGAACTAAAACTCTATGCTATAATATTCACCTATAATTTTCGAAAAGCAACAGAACAATTAAAATTTTGAAGCAAAACTTTCAAACACTAATTTTTAGGCATTTTAGAATTTTTTTTAACTTATTTACACCAATAAAAAGCATAAAAATTATAAGAAAAAATTGTTTATTTGAATTTGTCTGTTAGTTCTGATTTAAAATATTATTTTCTAAAAGAAGTAATTACAAATTTCCTTATAGCTTAAGAAAAGCTAAAAATATATCCAGGTCTGAAAGCATGTAACAGCTTTATAATTATTCGGAAATTTAATTATGCTTGATAAACAGGCTAAAGTTTTAAAAATCAATCTCAGTTTCAAAAATAAAAATATCTAAAAATTCTTATTTGGGAAATGAGGTGCACAAGCTTTTTCTTAACAATTATACTCGCCGCAATAGCCAACCATTGTTAACTTTCTGGAAGTCGTCTCTACTCCTCCGGACGTGGTCAAGGGGAAGCCGGGAATGAGTCAGACGAGGAAGAAAATCCATTTGTGTTAGTCTATTTCTTATAAGGTCCATGACTAGGAATCGATAACGTCATGCGACAGCGAACCTTGTGTAATAGTAAACTTGAGAAATAATAGTTGAATGTATGTATTGCAAAAATATAATAAAGTAACCATCTTTAATTGTTCCATTACTCTTTATTACTAAACAGTTACATTTTTTTTTAAATTGCTTCGAATACTTTTCATTTAAAAAATCGGTTTGCACTTTCTGTGGATTCATATATTTCTCAATGCAAAAATACGATTTTTCAATCTTTCATGTGTTAAAAGCTAAATGTTATGAATTTACAGCAAAAAAATTTGAAAGGTTTCAGATTTTAATTACGTCCAAAGAGGCGTTTATTTAACATTTTGTGTGTTACCTTTATTTATTAAATACCATGTTCGTCGCACTTAAACGATAAAATTCAGTTCAACAGCAATATCGCAAAATAATTTTAAATTGAGCATACCTTTAGAAATTTCGGTACACGCTCTCACGCGCTGGAGATAAAAATGTTTTTCAGTACACCGTCGGTATTGCTGGCTTTGAAATCTTTCAGTTTGTTAATGAAAAATTCGTTAAAGTTTTAGAGAATATTGTTACGAATTTCACATTTATTTGGCTATTTATTTAGAACTGTAATTAAAATTCCTTTTTATTTTCCCGTGCAACGCACGCAGACGATTTTTGAAGAGAAAGCTATGTAAAAAAAAAGTATATAAATAAAATAAGCAATAAATTGAAAAGTGAAACGACGCAAAATGCCAAAACGAAAGTAATAGTCATTCGGGATTCAAATCCCTTTGGACTAAAAATTTAATAACTTTTTCACCTAGCAGCTTTATCTTAGAACTTCAGTCAGTCATCGTTTGTTTGATTAAATAACAAAACATGTAGAAATATTACATAAAAAACTGTTATTCCTTTCAGATTATAGCTCGAGAAAAATAATAAGTGTTTAAAATGTTTGTTCACATTAAATATTTAATAAACAAGCAATTCGCCTTGTTAGCTGTAACTAGCCACTAGGATTGAATCTTGATACAACCACACAGAAAACGTAATCACCTAACACCCAGCTTACAAGGTACTCACAGACTACGTAAAGTTTCTTCTCGGAACTCAACTAATTGCATTAGCGCAAACCGTTACCAAATATGATCAAGTTAAAGTAAAATAACACGCCGAACAAATATTTATTTCGAAGTCAAACAACAAAAATTATGCGTGAAATACACGCATGTCCCTAAATTAAGGATAATTCAGAGTCACGCGGAAATCGAACTCTAAAATAAATATATCACCCGTAAAATCACTACATACACCTTCAAGAATCATATGCGAATTTCAGGAAGTAACCGAGACACCGATGGATAACACCGATGGTACGTCACAATGACGAGAGTGTAAAAGAGTGATATATAATGAATATAGGCAAAGAAGTAAAATTAATCGCAGGCGCTTTATAAGCATTTCAGTTCAATAACCGAATAGTTATGACACAAAGGACGCATTTGGATGATTTTTTAAGTGGAGAATTATCGGCCGTTTGGAATGTGGGCGTACCCAACTGGAAGTATCAGACGAACTTGAAATTGCCCGGAGTGTCATCTCCAGGCTTTGGTAACGATTCCAAGATAATGGTCATGTGAGTAGACGTTACAACACAGGTCGCCTCAGAGATACAACCCCGAACGAGGACCGGTATTTGGCAGTTACTGCCAAAAGAAACAGGTGGAGCACAGCCTCAGACCTGTCTCGTCAGGTCTCTTCCGCCACTGGTACGACAATTTCGAGGCAGAGCGTGTACAGACGCTTAGGGCCGATTGGTCTACATGCTCGTATAACTGTCAGATGCGTTCCACTTACTGCAAATCACTGTCGCCTGCGGTTAGCCTGGAGTAGAGAGATGCATCGGGGACACCGCAACAGCGGGCTTGTGTAATGTTTTCCGACGAGTCCAGGTTTAGCTTGCAGTCTGATTCTCGCCGGACTTTCACATCGAGAGCTCCAGGTACCCGTTACCATCAAGAAAACATCATTGAACGACACCGTTACATTGATGCAGCAGTACTCGTTTGGGGTGGAATTATTCTGGGTTCCAGAACTGACCAGAAGTTTTGTTGTTTGAATGCAAAATTAATATTTGTTCGGCTTGTTATTTTACTTTAACTTGATCATATTTGGTAACGGTTTGCGCTAATGTTCAAATTGGAACCATGACAAGCCACATCTATCGGTACGTCATTCTGGAACAACATGTACATTTGTTTCGGGGCTCAATGGGCGCACAATTTGTGTTTATGGATGACAACACCCCTCCTCACTGTGCAAACATCGTAAGCGAATGCCTTCAATCGGAGGATATCACCCATATGGACTGGCCAGCATTCTCGCCGGACTTTAATCCAGTAGAGCACGTGTGGGACATGCTTGGCCGACCAGTTGCAGCCCGTCAACCTCCTCCTACATGTCTACCGGAACTTCGGAGAGCATAGCTTTTTCAGTGGTGTAATATCCCTCAAGATCATATCAATCATTTGATACTCAGCACGCCTAAGTGTTGTACGGACTGTATTGCATCGTCTGGGAGACATACAATGTATTACCAATCATACCAACCATGTAATATTGGTTTTTTGTAAATATGGTTTTTTGGTAATTTGCTCCAGGGAGAAAAAATCGCTACTCTTCTTAAATAATATCAAACATATAGCATCTTTTTTTGCTCTTTACCTTTTGTTTAATAAATAAGCTTTACAAATAAGTCAAATTTGTTTTGCTTCTAACTTTTCCTTTGCCTGATTTTGCATTGTCCTTAATTTATGGACATGAGTGTAATACATATACATATATATATATATATATATTATATAAACATCAAATATTATATATAAAAGAATAAATATAAGGCTGATTTTTGTTGTTTGACTTTGAAATTAATATATGATCAAGTTCTTCATGTAAAATATCATGTACACCTTGCACAAAAAAGGGGGGGCAGTTCTATATCTTCGGCTATACTGGACCGATTGTCGAAATTTAACTTGCGTTTTCCATGTCTCGAAAGCGCGACTCGTATATATATTAGATTTATATATAGTATTATTCTAACATAGGTATTTTGACACAAAATCCGACTTTTCCTGAAATAACATAAAAATCATTTTCCGTAGTTCCATTCTACGACTCAAATGATACCAAAGTGCCAAGCTTTGCAAAAATCCGACGAGTAGTTTTTAAAAAATTAGCCCTCAAAATTTTAGCTCCTCCGTACTAATTTCATTTGATATATATTTATTAATATGTCTTGTTTAATTATACTTATTTGATTTTTCCTTTCACATTTCGAAATTTAGATTAATTCCAAATAAAGCTGGCCCATTCTTTATGATTTCTTTTTTAAATTTGTATTTCTATGTAATTTTTCGAAAAACATTTGAATTATAACATATAAAATTTTTACTATCATCTTAAAGTAAATGTATTTCTAAAGAAAGCTGCAAAAGAATTAGAGTTATTTTTATTCAAAATTTCCTAAGTTATACGTGAATATTGGCGAGTTTTGGAATTTGACATGTTTCTTATAAGCGAAAATAACGCCAAATGTGGTTTACGCACTTTGCTAAAATTATTTAAAAGCGTGAACGAGAACATTTTATTTCGTCGTGCACAGTGGAGAAAGGGAGAGAAAAATAGATTGCTGTAAATTAAGAAGTTTGCCAAGGAGAATAGGCATAATTTGAGTCGTAGAATCGAAATATGAAAAAACAAACTGATATGTTATTTCAGAAAACGTTCAATTTTGTGCCGAAATACCTGTTAGAACAATGCGATATATAAATCTAATACATATCATAGGTTGCCCTTTTAAGACATGAAAAACAAATTTCGACAATCGGTCCAGAAGAACGGGAGATATAGAACTGACTATTTTTTTGTACAAGCTGTACCTGTTTTACGCATTCATATAAAATAGCATGCCCCTGTAAGCCATGTGTAAATATTACTAGATCTTAGAACAAATTTTACAACTAGAAATTTGTTCTAAGGTCTACTAACACATGGTATATAAAATTAAATAAGTGACATGAAATGAAAAGAACAGTGTCTGTGATTTAACGGACATACATTATGTTTCGTTTACGTTTTAATTTAACATTTTGAAAAGAAATGAAATAAGTCATGCAAAGTGAAAATATCAAGTTGCAATTTTCACTTCTTTTTATTTTCCTATTCAAAATATTTTTATGAATCATTATATTCTTGACAATCCTTGACAAATACAACTTCAACATAAGCCCCAATTTTAACTCAGAGCATTAGGACTTCACTTAACAACTGTCCGTTATAACTCACGGCTCCTCAGCTTTTAATATACAGGTTTTTTAATATTCAGCTAAATTTGATTAGTTTCAATAAAATTTTATTTAGTAAACTTTACAAGAACTGTAATTAGGTTTCTGAACAATATACACTGGTGTGCAAAAATTAAGGACGAGACGGTTTTTTCAATATAACTTTGTACAAAAGCTTTCCAAATCAACACATTTAAGATCCCCGATACGTAAGGACAGGAGTAATGTAAGCAACACTTACTAAAAGAAAAATCAGAGGGATAAAAAATGCTTTATTGAAAAAGTAGCATGGAGCGCAATGCGACTGAAGGCCGAAACATCCCTGTGATGGGTGTCCAGCAAGAAACATCCGGTCTTTAATACGGGATATGATCTCCCCTGACTGCTAGGCATATTTCACATCATTTGTCCATGCTGGATATGTGGGTGTTAATGAGCTGTTGAGACACTGCTGCTCGTTCCTCTTGTAGCACCAATCGCAGTTTCGGAATCGTTACTGGCGATAAGTTACGTGCTGCCACGGGTCTCCCTAGTAAGTTCCGTACATTCTTGACGGGATTTAGATCCAGAGACCTTGCCGACCAATCCATGTGTTCAATATCTTCACTCTCCAACAGCTCTTCGATAGTAACTGTGCGATGAGGTGGAGCGTTGTCGTCCATGAAGAGGAACTGAGGACCCATAGTCCTTGTGAAAAGACGCATGTAAGGAAGAAGAACCTCGTTACAATAGCAGTCCCAGGTGACGAACCTCCTTGGGAGATATGAAGGTCGGTCCGGCTACCAAGCATTATGTCTGCTCGAACGAGAACTCCGCGACCTCCAAAACAGTCCCTTTTGATGATGTTGAAGGGGTTATTGCGTGTTCCCCGCTCTGTCCAGATGTGTATGTGTCTAGAATCGCAACTCAGACTAAATCTGCTCTCATCTGTAAAGAGTACTCGTCCCCATTCATTGTCTCTCCAATTCCGGTGTTCCCGGCACCACAGAGAACGCCTTCTCCGATGGGCAGGCGTTAGAGGTACACACCGTACAGGGCGTCGTGCAAACAGACCACCACCGTGCAGTCTTCTGGCCACGGTAAAACGCGATATCGGTCGTCCAGTCGCCTGTGTCGTGTGTCTAGCGATTTCTCCCGCTGTCTGCCGCCTGTTTCTTCTGGCCTGTAAGGCAATATACCGGTCATCTGCGGGTGTGGTTCCTCGTGGACGACCACTACTAAACCCCCGGATAGCTGTTCCTGTAGTTTGAAATTGTCTCCAAAGTCGTGAAACGATGCTGTGAGCAATTCCGAACTCTGCAGCCACACTTGTCACACTGCGGCCTTCCTCCAACTTCCCAATGATTCGACCTCGGGTAAAAGCATCCAGATGTCGTCTAACAGATTGATTATTCGCCATTTCTCGCTGAGGCAGCAACTCGGTGTGATTTTAACTGCTATACGGCGTGCAATCTCTTTGCCAGAAATACTGATCTTACACCGACAACATGCTTTATACTACTCAGACACTCCCCCTTTACGTCTATCTGCATATCTGCGCATGTGCTACCGTACATCACCTTACTTAATCTCCTGATTGGTCTTTCTGTCCGCTCTGCCTCTTCGTTCAGCTGATATGCTAATTTTTCGACTTCGTCCTTAATTTTTTGCACACCAGTGTATATTCCTTTCAAGACGCAAGAGAAACACGCCGATGTAGAAAATAAAACAGGCAAATCGACAACCTTGTATTCGGCGTAGATTTTGTAAAATCCCAATCAATTTCGACAGCAAAACGGATCCCCCTTCATCAAACAACTTAACAAAACTTCAATAGCTAATCATAGTTGGAAATTCAATCACAGTTTTGATTTGGGTTCTCGTAAAATTATCCAGAAGACTGGTTCTATTAGGGAATTGGATATTCTTGAAACTTTTCACAATCACAAAAATTTATCCTGGTTACTCAATGGCTGCCTAATGCCTTCAAAATTCTACTAACATAACCTTTCATTTTTCGTTACTATTTCAGCTGCAAATGGCGCTTTCTGCTCTTCCACTGGTCGCCTGTAGGGTACAAATATGATCGACATTCGCTTTCTCGCTTTTGCAGAATTTTTTGCTCCTGATGAAGAGGGACCCATTTTACTTTCGAAATCGATTGGGATTTTACAAAATCTACGCCGAATACAAGGTTGTCGATTTGCCTGTTTTACATATTCCTTTGTTTTAAATAATGACTCAAAAACAATATAATTCAATAAGCTCATTTTAATCGCTTATCGCAGAGTTAACCCGTTCTAGTGGATTGAATCAGATTAAGAACCATTTAATGACAGCACATGTAAATTTTTAATATCTTATTTGAAATGTAGAATAATGTAAAAGATATACAAATTATTTTCTAACACCAGATTTTGTTATTTTATGTTATTCCAAGGAAAGTGGATTATATTGAATAGTAGTTGGAAATCTGTTTTTATTTACATGAAAATCAGAAATGCAATCAATCATCGCAGAAAGGCAAAATGTCAACTCGAGCAAGAAAGAAATGAATAGAAAGGAAACCTTAAAATATAATATGCCATAAAATTAAAAGCCAAAAAATTTCGTTGAATAGGAGTGGTGAAATCAAAAAAGTATTTAAGTTTAAAATTTTAAAAAATTGTATTTATAAACATAGAACTTATTCACAAAACAGTTTTCAGCTCCAGATATTAACAAACCCCCATTTCACTCGTAGCACTCACAAAATAAAGAAAAACCCTCATCAGTTAGCTTAGATACAAAAGCTGTTTTGACATCAGTGTTACTGGACTTTCTTCATGGAAATTTTGTTTTATGCTTAAGAGATAATTAAAACTAAATTTATTAGTTATATAAATTAAGAAAGCAAAACTATTTGCCTGTAATTGCCAGCACATTTTAAAATATAAAGTATGTGATAAAATGCTCTAAAGAAGAAATTCGGGTTCAAAATAAAGTAAGAAGAAATTATCCGCCAAACAGGACTCGACATAACTCAACGTGATCAGAAATTTATAGTTACAAAATCTGTGAAAAATCCATGTTTGAGTGTTTAAAGATTTCTACAGAATTTAATGAAGTATTTTTTACCTCAATTTCACTTAAAAATGTTCGACAAACACTCAGAACACCTGGATTCCATGGGAGCTCTGCTCGAAGAAAGGTTTTTGGAATTGCAAAAAATAGAAAGTTTAGGCCTTTTTTCTCAAAGTCAATAACAGATAAGCCCGGTGCATATTAGAATAATGTCTTATTTGTAGATGAAAGCAGATTTAACATTTTTGATTCCGATGGGCGTATCAAAAATGTTAATTTTGCTGTCATCTGCTGAAAAAAAAAATATTTTAAATAGTACTATTGAAAATAAAAGTTTAGCCTTAGAGAAGCAGTTAAAATTGAAAATAGAAGTTAGAATGCACATTTTAACAAGAAAAATTTTAAACACAAATTTAGAATATATATCTAAACAGTAAAACTGAAAATAAATAAATAAGTGGAGGTATGTTTTTAGCAGTCATACTGAAAATACAAATTTTAAGCTGTAAAATTGAAAATAGGAGTTCAGAATACATGTTTAAATTAAAAACATGAGAATAAGAGTTAAGAATGCATGTTTAAATTAAAAATAAAGAAAAGTTTGAAAATACACAAATACCCTGAAGCATATTTTAAGCAGTAATATTGAAAATGCAAGTTTTAAGTTGTAAAACTGAAAATAGGAGTTCAGAATACATGTTTGCATTAAAAATGCAATAAAGAAATGCTGGAAATTTAGTAAAGTTTACAAAATCATGGTAAATTTACAAAGAAATCCTATACTCTGTCCAGTTTATGTCCCTTACAATTTCTAGAAATTTGTTAAATACATCAATATTTTGCTCCTTGCAAAATTTAGTGAAAATACAGACAGGGTTGCCGAAATGGAGTATTCTAGAATTCGCTGGGTTACCAGATAAATACCATCCAAAAGGTGCACCAAGCTGAAAATCGCCAATGGGGTCCTATACTCAAGCTGTACCAAATATAATTATTTAAAATTTTCCGCCTAAAATTTCGATACTCAAAACAAGCTTATTTTTTATCAGGATAAACGATCCCAAGCACATTGTCCTCAACGTTCATCTTTTGGGTGTCTATAATTATCCACTAGTTCTAAAAACACCATTTCAGATACCAAATTTAAACCCAACAGAACGTATCTGGAGAGAATTAGAGGTCAGAGTGCGAAGACATTAAAACAAAAACCAAATTAAAATCAGCAATGATTGATGAATGGAGGAACAATGATGTAGATATTACAAAAAACTGGTGAACTCTATGCTCAGATGTTTGCAAGTTGTCATAAATACTGCAATATATACTTCAAAAATGCTATCTGATAAAAATATTACAATAATATGTGCAGATTTCTTTAAAGCGTAAGAAGGCTTTTGTGAAGTAACATTTCTGTTACTTTCTTATTACTGCTTTTCCAAAAAAAAGTTTTTATATATTCATAAAATAATTAGCGCAGTTTTGCTAAGACACTCTATAGATATTAGTAGAAAATGTTCAGTCTAAAATATTAATTTTATTAACGAATAAACGCAGAGAATGCAAATGAGAATGAGCACTATTTAAGTCGTGACTTAACCGACTTCAACAGAGAGAGCGAGTCTGATTTCCTGACTAAGCGCGCGTTTGTCTTCTGGCCACAACTCTCTTAGCTGTTACTACGCTCGGCCATATCTAGGCCCTTGCTAGGCTTCGCCGATTCAATTAATACTTAGGAGCCAACTAGTTAGATTGTGATAGCTTCGGCTATAATATTTAAGAGCTTTAGTTAAGCTAGTTTTAGTTCAAAATATTATTATTTAAGTTCAAGCCCGAATGGTGGCTTTATTGTAAAGTTCCAAGACGGAACTGATTGTAAATATACTGAATAATAAAGGGTTTTAAACCGTACTCAAGTCTCACTTGTTCTGTTCACACTTAAGCGATTATTCGCTTGTAAAGTGTTCGTGGGGTTCGGAGTTAGAACTTAAGGTTTAAAGAGTTGAACCCTACAATGTATTTTAAGCCGTGAAAATATATCCGCTGCAAATGTTTCGAGGAATTAAGATTTGGAAAATACTTTAATTTTTTTACAGCATGGAAAATTATTCAGTTTGGTAAATTTGACTGGAGTCTAACAAAGCACGTAAACATAATATGTTCACATATGATTACAGCTTTTCCCTATACTCTGTATATATGAAGAAGGAAGTCTATTTGTTTGTCCTCTAATAACTTAGCCACTACTACAGCTATCGTCACCAAACTTTCTACCATTCTTTTCTGGGTCCCGGTCGACGTCCACCTTTTCTCCAAAAAAAAAGTAGCTAAAATCAAAGATATTAATTAAAAGCTAGAAGAAACGATATCTTTTTCCCTCATTTTTCCGAGTGGCAACAGTCTCGCAAGATGGAGATGAAAATTTCTTTTATCTCGTAAATGAAATTAGCATTTCCAAACATTAAATGCATTATTTCCGATTCCAAAAATTCGTGTGAAGTCATTTCGACTATTCCCACCTTTCTACGACTTTAATCAGCCGAAATAGTAATTAAAAACTCTGAAAGCTCTCATTTTTGCTCTCATTTTTCCGAGTGGCAACAGTCTCGTGCGTTGGAGATAAAATTGTTTAGCTTCGAAACGTGTTTCTCCTACCCGCTTTCAAATCGTAGAGTTTGTTAATCAAAAATTGGTAAGTTTTACAAAATTTGCATAGATAAAGAAGAATGCCTGTTTGTGTGTGTGTTTATTTGTTCCCGTTATTGATTTCTGATCGATTATGATGAATTTTTTGTTACATTTAATCGACTAAAATTGAATATAGGTGAAATATTACGACCGTTTGATTGAAAAAACGAAAATCATTAAAAACTACGTGCTATTGCTGCTGATATAATGAGAGAGAATTAGTTTATTTTTCTATCGAAATTTTTTATGTCATTTCCACATCGCATCAGACTGATTAATGTATGACTATGAATAGCATTTTTTGCATCGTTATTAGAGAAGGATTACAGCGATATCGTTAGATGTATTACTCTCAATGTAACTTAACTGGCAGCGGGTACTTCTGCTACCGTGATGTCTACAGCAAATGCAAATTTCTATATCCAATCACTGTTTAATAAATCGGCGGGCAGTTTTTCTCTTTTAGAAAAAAATTGTTATTTTCTGAGTTCAAAAATTCTCAATAGGACTTCCAATCCTGACCCATCTAACTGCTATATAGCAAGACAAATCACAATATTTGGAACCGATATCTTAAACAAAACAAATCATTGAACAAGAGTAAATAAAATTAACCGCTGTAACAACTGGGTCAATAACACGTGACAGATTGAGGCGTTTCGTACAACGAGCTTGCTCTTATCGGAGATTTTTGAATTTTTAGTTTCTCACAAGCCTAGATCATTTGTTCAGCTAATCTTCTCCATGCCTCACACATGTTTTATCATCATCAGTTCTCACACATTTTAACTGATTTCATTGCAAACTGTAATGAGTGAATGATTTCTCGACTTTATTGAATATCTTTACTTTAGAAGTTCCATGCAGACTATTTATAAAAGCTAATTCATCAGTCACTTCAAACTCAGTATTGACCCTGTAGAGACATTAGGCTATAGTTATTTCGAAGCAGAAGAGATAAAAATATTATCAACACCCTAGCTGGGATTCGAACCACGGACATCTTGAATACGGGCCTAGAGTGCTGACCTCTACACAACGAAGCCATCCAAAGAAGACGGAAGAAATAGCTTATATACTCTTCCTTTTAAACGGCAACTGAGGATTCGGGGACACAATCGCCAAATCCTGGTGGTGGATAATCATCATCCATCATTTCTTTTGTTCGGCCTCCACTTGCAGAGTCATTAGAATTTAATTGGAAGCAAGAGATGAGAGAAATGTGCAATGCCCTCGGCAGGATTTGAACCATGGACTTCTCGAATACGCGCCGAGCATGCTGACCATTACACCAGGAAAGCATGTAAAGAAGGCGGGGAAAAATACCTTATATACTTCCTCTTTTAAAGGGCGACTGGGGATTCGGGGACCCAATCGCCAAATCCTGGTGATCATCATCCACCACCTTTTTTGTTCGGGCTCCACTTGCAGAGTCATTAAAATTTATTTGGAATCAAGAGATGTGAGAAATGAGCAATGCCCTCGCCGGAATTCGAACCATGGCTACGCGCCGAGGGTGCTGACCAATACACCGCGAAGACATGCGAAGAAGGTGGAAAAAATGCCTTATAAGACTTCGAATAAACAGCAACAAATGGGTAGTATCAATAATGTCTATCGACTCATCAGTAGCTAATGAAAACAACTTTTAAATTTTCCCCCTCTATTTTAATTGACGCTTAATGTGAATCCCGATGTCCTCACCTCTTCTAATAGTTTTCTTGTGGAATAATAGGCAGATCGAAACAAATCCAGTTTTTTTGGGCACATGTTTCCGGCTGCCACAAGCAAGCATGATTTAAATAATTGACCACTGGATTTCCCTTCCGGCTAATAAACGAGCTTTTCTTAAGCTGAATTTAATTACTGCTTCGAAATTATCTTTTACGCTTATAAAACCATTGCTCTGAGATGAAGCATTTCGTTTTAAACTTTGCAGTTTTAGCAATAGTTAATTTTCTGCAAGGTTTCTGTGTTGCGCCGAGAGCTTATTTTAGCAAGAGTGACGTATATTGTATACCTTTTCCATAGCTATTATGTATTACATAAGAAATATAATGACGGGAACACGTGAGTTATAAGACGTTATTATGTAATAAACAAACCTGTGCATGGGAGACTTTAAAATCACGACATTTAACATGACAGCGCTCAGCAATAAATGAAAGGAAACGAACTAAGCTTCGATAAACGATGAACACCGATAGACGTGACTAACAATAAATCACCGCGTGCGACATTTTAATATTTTAAAACAATAGGGCTAAAATAAATTCATACACAATTTTAAATACAGATATTGTATTTGCTTTTTTCTGAGAAATGTAAAAAAAAAGTTAATTCACAAAAAGCTGGACCCATTAATATTCAAATGATTTTTTTTATCATTCAGCAACAATTAACATAAGGCAAGGGATTACTGCATATATCAATATTGTTAAAGGTTTGTCAGTTCTAAAACCTTCAAAACTGTGAAAAGCTTCAAATAAAATAATTTCTACGGAAAATAATTTCAAAGCATAGTCATAAATTATATGTTTACGAATATTAAAGAGCTGATGTAAGCTCTCCCAACTACACATTTTATGAATTCATTCCTTCCTTCACCCAGCTATCATACATCCATTTAAAAGTCATGTGACCTATTTCAAATTTTTATAGCCAAATGGCATTCGAAAAATGGCTAAAATCATCGGCTCAAATATAGAAGTAATTTCACAGCTGGACATAAAATTGAACAATCAATAAAACTAAGAGATTTTATTTATAAGAGATTAAATCTGTAAAACTAAATAATTTTAAAAGAAATCTTCTCTTAAAGATTTCTTTTATAATAATCATAAATAGCCTATAAGAGCAGAGAATTATATATAATGAGAAGACAGAATGATTAAATGGGTAGTACCTTGAAGATCATATATATTGAATATGGCCCACCACTGCCCGACTGGTAAAAGCGACTGACCCCTGACAATTCTGTCCGGATTTCGAGTGCCTGCGAAAAGGATGGCTGCATGGGCATTTTCATCGTTTTCCCAACGTGTCATGTAGATGTGAGCCAGTTTAGAAGAGCAAACGTGAAAAACAAATTGTCTTTGTTTCTCGTGTCTTTGTTTCTTCAAGTTGTCTTTGTTTCTTCAAGTTTGCGCCACTAATTTGGCTCTTGATCAAGAACTAAATTATTTAAAAGCAGTTGTTATTGACAGGGGCTTTTCTCTCAACATTATTAAAAATAAGCAGTTAAAAAATTCTCATCTTAACACACCAAAAGGTACACTTTTGTTTTAGGAGATTATAAGAATTCTGTTGTCATTGCTTTCTTTCCATCAATTAGCTATAAAATTGCACGTATTTAACAAAAATTTTAACTATCGGGTCGTTTATTCTCCTACCAATAAAATTTCCAGTTCCATATATAAGGACCCCATTCTGGATATGAATTCCAGGATTCCTTGTCAATGCGGTTTAATTTACATTGGTCAAACTAAGAGAGCTTTAAACTTTCGCGTTAAAGAATATGAGGAATATGTAAGAAAAAAGGAAGGACAGATGCCCTCTGTTGCCCAGCACTGTTCGTCAGAAAATTAACACTTTCCATTTTTTCTGCAGCCAAAATTATACTAAAAAACATCTTCCACTGGTGAATTAGATTTTATAAAGGCGTTTCACATTCAAGAAAATCTTTCTGCTGTAGTAAACGACCCCTAATTGCAATTCATTTTTACTTTCAACATTTAAGGAAATTATGTTTTAGTTTTCTTGTTTCATAAATAGATGGCGCCAGTAGCTTAACTCCTGTCCAGCCATGCTTATTTTATCTCGTTCATTTGTACTTCGGCAGCTGAAGCAGACGATTCGACGTAATAAAACCAACAAGACCTGGAAAATTTTCAAATATAACGCTTCTAAACTAACATAAATTATCAAAGTCGGTTAAATCAAGTGTAATCAAGGTTAAATCTTGTTAAGATTTTACCACAGTAAATCGGCATACAGCTGGTTTTTTTAGCTGAAGGTCTTGTGGAAAACTGGTGTACATTCATGATCATGAATATGCATTCATAATATTCATCCTTAATCTTCTGGAATTGACTCAGAACTAAGCTAGCAGTTTTTCACATACAATCAACTGCCGAATAAACGAGTCTCTGATAAACAGGCATCTATCTGTCTTAAAGAAAATTAAATTTGTTTTGTGAGGAAAGATTTAAAATATAAAAAGGAACCAAAAGTGCTTTGAATAAAAACAGTGATAGGAGTTAACGCGTACGAAATGAAATCCACTTGAAACAAAAAAATTCTAACCGACGTTACTATTCTATTTTGAAATCAATAACACTGTCTAAGTTCTTTTGCAAATAGTATACACTGATATTTAAAAGAGGTATTTATTTCTCTGTTTGCATGTGTTCTTTCAATGCTGTTAATTTAGAATTCATTTTGTTTCGAATATTGATTTAATTTAAGTAGCAAAATGGATTTACAATCCGGATTAAATTACACGAAAATGTAGCCAAATAGTAATTTAATAAGCCAAACAGCAATTGAAAAAGCCAAATAACAGTTATAAGACATATTAACAATTTAATAGCTCATTAAATTATTATTTGGCCTGTAATTTTTAATAATAATAAACCAAATAATAATTTAATAAGCCAAATAATAAGAAAATAAGTATTATGTGGCTTATTTGCCTTTCTTGTGTATTTTACTTACTCAAAACCATGGATTACTCATGATTTTGAGTTAGCCGTAGACGCTCCTGGTATGAAATCACTTAATAGAGAATTGAGTCTTAGTTATCCACATACGCTTACTTAAAAAATCACGAAAAAAGGGATACGGAGCTAAATCACTAATTAAACTGTAGTCACGAGTTCCTTCGAGAATTTAGTTTTCAATTTCTTTTGCAAGTATTTCAGTCTCACATTCACATAACTATTCGTAGACATGAAAAACAATAAATGTTTCTTCTCTATGTCTTGCAAAAAAGAATGCTAGAAACTTCATCTAATCATAACTGTGATTTTTTTTCCTTACCAGCTCCCACTTCCGCAATTTTTGCCGCAGATTTACTAATGTTTTCTTTATCAAGTCATTATGGCAATGCCGAGTTAGAAAACTTTTCATATTATAATAAATAAAGTAGAAGAAAAAAAAACACCCTTTCAAAAAATTTGCTCTCTCTCTATTAATACCCACAGGATGAAAACATTATAGAAAGAATTTTCCCCATTGACAGAGTGTCACGTGACTATATAAAACCACGAAATTACCAGAGCGCGTCACGTAAAAAATTCCAAAATGAAAAATGGCTGCCGCTGCGTGCGCAAGTTTATAACATGGCGTGACGGGAGAAGGATCGCGGATTCCTGAAAGAACTGAAACCTGATCTTCGCTCGAGTAGAAGGTGGTGACGAAGAATTGTTAAAGGAAAAAAAGAAAAAGAAAATTATTTCCGAAGATGCCGGGTTTTCGCCTAAAATACAGGATTTCGTGCACGATCTCAGCGGAAATTGAAAGATAAAACCTGCAGGGGACTAGACACAAATGACGAACTCTACACGCCTTTCAAGCCTTCATTTCATTTATTATATCACTCATTATATGAATTCTCTCAAATTTATTTTCTATGCAAAAAGCCAAACATTTCGAACTTACTATACATACTGTTGCATTTTACGGGTTCGTGGATTTGAGAGTATCCGATGAAAACACGATGCAGAACAATAAAAGCACAATTTATTTACAAGAATCACTATTTACAGCACAGTTCCAAAATTACCTTTAAAAGCGTCGAAAATCTACAATAAATACGCTGAAACAATCAGCAACACAGCTTCAGGCTGTAACTGTAAAGGTAACTTCACGGCAACACTAAACTTATAATAAACACCGTGGAACAATCACCAATACACTGTCAAGCTCTACTGTAAAGATAGCTTCACGGCAAAGCACTATCTCGATTGCTTTCTCTTCACAAAACTCTCGCGTAGCTTAGCAGCTATTCTCACAATAATCACAACGCTCATAGTACTTCACAATCTCTTCGCAACAACTCGCAACTAACTCACACTCTTCACAACTAACTCGCAACTCACTGCTCTCAGAAACGCAAGGGTTTATATAGCTTTTCTTTAAGTTCCACACGTTTCGAGAAATATCTCGACAGGAAGTTATTCTAGAAGCTTCCCGATTGGACCATGGGATATCGCCGATTTGGTCGCCAAATGGGCGATAAAGTCGCCAATCTGGCAACCCTACCATACATTATTTTATGGCAACCCTAGTGCTATGCTGGAAAGCTTACATACAGGCGCAACCGCCGAATTTTTCGTAACAATACGTATTTCGATACATATGTAATAATATACTATTTAAATTATTTAAATTACCAGATGAAGGCTAACTCACATAACAAAAACAATAATTCAGAAAATATATACTATATTAGCCTAAATACAAGTATAAGACGATTTAGTATTTCTGAAAGTCTTACAAAGGACAAAAAGGATATGAGATTGTTTCACACACTTCACCTTCATATGCTGAAAGCAATATAAGAGAAAGGTGATAAAATTGTCTAACAAAATATCTAACGTAAAACCATTAACCTAAGCATGAAACATTAAGGTCAAAATTTCTAAGCATTTTTTAATGCAAAGTTACATATTGCGCGGAGCTGGCTGACACATTTTAAATAATCATAGATGAAAGAATAAACCAGAAGAAGTAAGAGGAATCGTGTACAAACACCTTAAGCATACTGTTTATTCCCCATTAATTTCAAGGTGATTTTGTAATACTTCAAACAGCCGATGCCCTTCTGCTACGTCAGTTCATTATTTCAAGCGTATCTTTGAACCGTTATACACGAATTTCCGAACATCGTGAACCACAATTTGATCAAGAAAGATTTTTGGAGTCGTTTTATAAAAACGATGCACACACAGTTTTTAGAAACCTTGCAGCGACATTAGGTATTTTTGGAAAGCAAGAGATGTGAAAAATGAGCAATGCCCTCACCGGGACTCGAAACACAGACATCTCGAATACGCATTGAGCGTGCTGACCCCTACACTACAAGGCATACCAAGAAGGCGGGAGAAATACCTTATATACGCCTCCTTTTAAAGGGCGAGTGGAGATTAAGGGACCCAATCGCCAAATTCCGGTGGTGGAGAATCATCATCCACCACCCTTTTAGTTCCAGCGTCACTGTAGACACAGATTGGAGTTATTTGGAAGCAGGCGAGATGAAACACGATCAGTGCCTCCGCCGGGACTCGAACCACGGAGCTCTCGAATACGCGCCGAGTGTGCTTGACCACCACACCACGAAGGCATGCGAAGAAGGCAGGAGAAGTACCTTATATACTCCCATTTTTAAAGGGCGACTGGAGATTAGGAGACCCAATCGCCAAATCCCGGTGATGGAGAATTATCATCAAATACCTTTTTTTTTTGTTCGGGCGCCACCTGTAGCTACATTAGGTATTTTTTGACAGCAGGAGAGATGAAAAATAAGCAATGTGCTCGCCGGAATTGAACCACGGACCTTTCGAATACGCGTTGAGCATGCTGACCACTACACCACAAAGGCATGAAACGGAGGTAGGAGAAATACCTTATAACCTTTATAGGGAAATCTATTTATATCTCATAAGCTACGTTGGCACAGCACTTCTGTCACAAACATCTTGTCGCAATAATTACGAACAGTAGTAAAATGTTGATGCACATTCCGATGCTGAATTCAAATGACGTCCTGTCTTCAGTTGTTTCTCTTTACACTGTATTTTGGGAAACATCAGATATGAAAAACGAGCAACGCCTTCTCCGGGAATCGAACAACGGACCTCTCGGTTACGCGCCGAGCATGCAGACCACTACACCACGAAGACATGGGAAGAAGGCGGGAGAAATACCTTATAACACTAGCAGCAATATTCTATCAAGACATTGCAAAATTCAAATGTACTGTTGGTCTGCGCTTCTTTGTGTAATAATTAAATGACAAACACATATAAACTCATTTCTTCAATGCTCGGCTCGAGATGTATGACATAGCTTACAAAGAACTTTTCAAGGAAAGAAAAAAGATAGTCTTGTTTCAGAGGCAATAGGGATTTACTAGACATTCTTTATTTTCCCCATTAAAAGAAAATATGTTAAAATGTATCTTGGCCTTTCTCTCTCTAAGTCTTAATTCTGATACAGCGTCTCTTATGGTGTCTGAATTTTAGGGTTGATGATCTTGATGTGGTAAATGATGATTTTGGTAGACCCTCTAATATCTTTAAACCTGGTGTCTGAGAACTATATGAAAGGTACAGCATTTCTCTAAGTAATTTCTAGAATAACATACATCGTCCTTTCCTAAGTTTTTTTTATCCTAAATGCGCACATTTTTCCACGAGTAAAATTATATTCGACATTTCTTTTTTAACAATAACAAGGAGGTTTTCTGTATTTTGTGTAACTTTATGTTTTGCGATTTACTATAACATCAAAAAATGCATTTATAATAAATTCATAGATACCAACAAGAAAATAATAACAACGTAGTTTAATTCTGCTAATTACAAAAAAACTGCTTGCTGCTTATTCTTGATTGGTAGACATGATTATTGAGATTATTGAGATTATTACCTAATACATGCGCATGAGTGAAAAATATTCAACAAGTGGATCTTGAGGAAAAATGAGCTTTTGTCTGTGGTAGCTGAAATCACAATGTATTGTAAATGCACTTCCCGACATTGCAAATGCAACACCAAGAATTGGCCCGAAAATTATGCAAAATTCAGAGAAGACCCATGTCAATGAATTATGCGCATCATGTAAAATGCTCTGCTCTCCAGCGCACGTTGAAAAAGATATAAGGGAAGAAAACTGCAGACTGTTCAATTTCCGTGCCGTTCTTTCAACCAGAGAAAACATCCTATAACATTTGTGTTTGTCTCAGAGGACGCGTGTAATAGCAGAAAATGCCAAGCCGTTGTTAATGGAGGCAGTTCCAGCAGACAGACGATTTTACGACGGCCATGGTGATCGGACGGGGAAGAGACGGGGACGGTGCATAGAGCAAATCTTAACTGACACACATCTAGACGCGTCCACAGTGCATCGACTGCGGCGACGATGGTTAGAACAATCAAAGGTGGCAAGTTCGAGGGTGGCGGCGCAGCCAGATTGATGTCAGCATTCTTGGATCGACGCATCGGCTGACAAGCGGTGGCGCATCCGCAAACCACTCCTACATCCATTCTCAGCATGTTAAAGACACCCTGGGAAAAGAAAGTCTATATAAAGAAGGAAAGGTTCCATAGACGTAATGTAAACCAGTTTACTATTACGTCGCTGCAAAGCGGAGGGAAAATTCGCCAAGGGATTTGTCGACGGAACCTAGCGGCGAGAATTTCTCCTTCCGTCATGTGTATAGGAAATTGAGAAACATGTGTTAAGAAGAAACGTTCTATGACAAAACGTTTCTTTTTTGAAGTTTCACGATAAATTAAACTTGGATTTTTCTTACTTTTTTTGCTTAAAATTAACTAATCCATTAATTAATTTACTTGCGAGAAAAAATATTTTCTTTTCCTTTGAACTTTAAAGAAATTTAAAACGATATTCGGTTTATGAACTCTTGATAAACTTACCTTTAAACTTCGAGGCCGGCTTCGAGCTTTGGTGCTTTGGCGACAGATATTTCGCACATGCGGAGCTGTTCCCCTCTGCATTAGGAGGGAGCCGCTCCTGCTGGGGAGAAGTTTTCCTTCTTAACAATACACATTCTTTGCCTTGGATGTTCCCATATCGAACAGAACCATCTCCCGTCGATTGGTGGCGAGTGACCTGCATTCGTAGCCTCCGCTAAGAAGACAGCCATGAACTCCACATCATAGATTGCCAACGTCTGCAATGGTGCCGGGCTCAGGAGATGTGGACAACGGAATGGCACAGGGTCGTGTTCTCAAATAAGTCAAGCTTCTGTTTCCCCATTGACAGTCGCCGCGTATGAGAGTGGTGTCTACGTAGAGACAGGTTCAATCCGGCAGCAATTGTTGAACGCTCCAAAGCGCGACAACATGGCATCATGGTTTAGGGGCACAGTTGCGTACCTATCCATGTCACCTTTAGTTCCTATTCAATTTGTACAAATGCTTCCCTGGCCATCGTTCTCTTCTGATCTCTCACCAATCGAACACATTTCAGATGTGACTAGACGACATTTGCAGACCTTAGCATTGCTGCGTTCCGAAGTCGAATTGTGGCAAATGGTTGACAAGGAATGGATAACCACTCCTCAGGACACCATCCATAGTCTCAATGACTCTATACCTAGACATATTGCTTCGCGTATCACCGTCTAAGGTCGTCGTCCTTTTCTTCTAGATTTAAGTACTTCTACTATGTATAATGTTTCATGCCTTAATAGCAACACTACATAAATGTGTACATATATTAATTTGTCAACTGTAGTACTACAATCTGTTCTCATATAGTATTTGTATTGTATAGTAATTTATAAGTTATTTAGCAGAAGTTTTTATCGCATGCCTTATACGCATGAATGTATAGTCCATCACAGCGTTTTGCTCTACATATTGCATTCGCATTTCTGAATTGAACTAGTGTATTATTGGTATCTTATATGATACATAATATGTGCACGCATTTCCAGTATGTACATGCATTTACTCCGGTATAGCATCACTTGCGAAGGTAGTATGGTTGCACAACAATCTGTACATATTTCTTATTTTATATAGTTTATATCTTATTCTTTTAGATGTAGTTACTCCTGCTATGTACATTGTACCATGTTTTTATTTGTAATCCTTCTTACATATGTTACTGCTGTATTAAATTTTAACTGTAACATTGCAATCTGTTCTCATGTGGCAGTCGCGTCATACACTAATTATAAGCTATATAGCTGTCTTAATTAGTCCAAGGGGGTTGCTGGAGATAATGGTGGGCGTGGTGCTTTACTGATTAACCGCTATGGGAAAGGGGCAGTGCCCCCATTGCCCATCACTTACCACTTAACCTAGTGAGCTGACGCTGCTTTCGCTCTCTATTATGCATATTATTTCGAAATAAAGACCACTTATTCTTCGTTGCTCTCTCTCTGTTTGCCGAGTATCATCACTTTTAGGACACTCCTCCTTGGTGTTGCATTTTCAAAGTCGGGTAGTGTATGCACTTAAAATATACTGTACACAGGTAGCATGTATAATTCTGCTAACTAACATTTGTAAGGATTTAGTTTAAATTAACAAAGTTTTATGTTAATTTATCTTTCCTGTGAACTCTTATTTCAACTTCCCGTTAGAATGAGCGCGCGTTTCAACTTTATGCTAATTCGAAGTGCAGCCAAGTTTTGTATTTAAAGGTTTGCAAGGAACTTCTCAGTGTGAGAGAGCTTTTAATCTCAGATCGCTTCGGCTCTGTTCCACGTCCACCTGACTAGCTAGTATTTAAATTCGAAGTCTTAGCGCTGTTACTCTAATACTTATTGAAGTAATCTAAGTGCGTTAGTATTAGACAAATCTTGCTACGCACCATCGATAGTTTAGAATAGATGCCAACCTCGCGTTAAAAGCTCTGAGAGCAACGACTACTTAATTTTCTACTCAACTTTATTTTTTTTAAATTATTTGATTGCCCAGTTTAGACCCAAGTGCGGTCATTATTTTCTGTTATCCCTTCCAAGTTGGGAAGTGGCTGTAAATAGTGGTTTCATAAAAGAGGATTTTAAATCCTTCTTACGTGCAGTTATTCTACCACATACCAGAACATAGCTGCATTCAGCTCCCTGTTAGAGATCAGGACTTTGACACAGTTACGACAATGTTCGCCAAAAGTATGCACAGAACACTCAGTCCTGATACATTATATCTGTGCAAAAATGTAATACATATAATTTTAAACAGGAATATCATTACTAAGAATTTTAGATGGATACTAAAAAGGCAGATGCATATTATAACACAAAGTAAGCACATCTGTAAAACTATCATTCTGTTGTTACCCATATATTCTTCATTATAGTTAACTGAATCTTGCAGTAAGAGACCTTTAAAATCTTAATAAATATTTTTGTGGTTTGATAGATTTTAGTCCTTATTTTGCTCTTTTACATTTATTTTTTTTAATTATCACACTTTTATATTAACAAAGATTTGATAAAACCCTCATGTAAATATATACTTTGAACATTTTAACGCATTATAAAACGCAGAATAAATTTCATCTATATACCAAATCGCATATCATTACGAAGAATTATCTGAAAGACAGTAATAAATGACAATAACAGAATAACAGTAATAAATGACTGGGTATGTAATAGTCATCAATACTAGAAGTCGCTCTTCCAGTTAAATACACAGTCTAAGCTAAAATTGTTCTAAACTCTGAATATTAAACCTTACTTGTTATTTAAACTACTCCCGATTTTGTTGCACTTTAATGAAAGGTAACGTTAGAACAGCCAAAATAATAAGATAGCGGTTTAATTAAAACAGAAATATAGAGTTAGAAGTAAAACTTCTCTGTAAAAATATAAAAATTAGCAATTAAATTCGAGTTTTCTGTTATAAATTATAAACACTTCAGCTGACAATAACAGTGACGAGCAATAAATTGCTTACATTAAAACAAGATAAATGGATAGTCTGCGGTTATAAGATTAGTTTACAGAATTTCATTTCTCTTTCTTGAAACAATAAGTACTGCATGTTCATCTAGATACAAATTTAATACACATAGTATAAATAAATATTATAAAGATTAACGAATTCAAGAAGGCAAATTCAAATTTTAAGATAAAAATCAGACTGCAGTACTTAGGGATAGTTAACGGAATTAATCCAAGTTAAAAAAGTTGCAATTATTTATAATTTTCCCATTTCCAGTGACTACCACAATTATTTCTTCTGAGAACTATAGATAAGATATAAATTTGCACAACTATGCAACAATGTGTGTGGAATAATTACAATTTCAACTGTTGAAAAATAAAAACACTAGCATTACATTTAATTCAATAAAGTGAAAAGATTTCATTTTTAAAGATTTAAAAGATTTCATTTGCATTCCAGTACTTTCATTTATTGAGATACTTCTGATTAGAGAGATTTTCTACGGATTTCTTGAGGATGTACTGTCTCAGCTAAATTTGGGTTTGGGCTGCTAATAAACATGGATGTCAAATGTACATATTTCTGAAGGTTTGTGTCAGTTTTCCAATATTACTCCGTAGAGTCATTAGGTTATTTTGGAGCAGGCGATATGAACAATAAACAAAGCCTTCGCCGCGAATCGAACCACGGAGCTCTCGTTACGCGTCGGGCATGCTGACCACTATACCAGCCATCCAACAGAGCCATCCAGTTTTGAATATTGAACGTTTCCACCAAATATGACCATCTGAAAGCCCAAATTTGGAATTTGTTTTATTATTGATTCCATATTTCGTAAAATTTTAACGAATTTTTGATTAACAAACTCAAAGATTTAAAAGTGAGCCATGGCAACGTTGCACATTAAAAACATTTTTATCTCCAGCGCGCGAGACTGTGTATCGGAAATTCAAAATATTTGCTCATTTTAAAATTATCCTGCGATATTGCTCAATTTTATAGTTTAAGTGCGAAGAACATGTTATTTACTAAATAAAGGTAACACAGAAAATGTTAAAAAACAGTCTCTTTATACATAATTTAAAATCTGAACCCTTTCAGATTGTCTCTTTTGTATGTGTAAAATCTTTAATATCCATACGCGATATTTTTCTTTTGTAACCTCTTCAGTCAAAACTTAGTATCATTCTATACCGGCTAAATTGTCAGTCGATTTCCCAGGGCTTTCTTTCGGTTGTTTAGGAGTCTCATTCTAAAGAAAACCAAGCTGATGACATTTTCATGTTTCGAATTCGTGTTATAGGTCCATGACGCTGTTAGCATTATGTGCAAACGTATATAGCTACGACTGCAACTTTCTTGTTCAGTGTAATATTCAGTAAATTACATGACATTAGAAAAGGCTTTGTACTTACTTTTCAGCTGTAGATTAAATTAGATTTTAGGATCGTAATATTTACTAAAAGGAAGATTAGATCGTAATATTTACTAAAAGGAAGATTAAATCGTAATATTTACTAAAAAGAAGATTAAATCGTAATATTTACTAAAAGGAAGATTAAATCGTAATATTTACTAAAAGTGTTTATTAGGATTAGTGTGTTATATGCAATTTCGATTTACGGTATTCAGCGTAATTTGGATAATTTTACTGCTGTTTAACTATATTGTAAATCCTGATGCATACTTACATATTCTCGAACACTAAGGAAATGCGAAAAGGAGGGAATTCGAAACGAGGGATAAATATTTTTATACTAGTAAAGCATATCGACATTACTGACCAGATTTTAACACATTTTAAAAGCTCTGAGCTCCTAAATCAGTGTTTCCATGTGCTCGACATAAAATATCACCATGGTTGTAGTAGTAAATATGTAAATACCATAAGATGGAACCAATTAGGATTTACTTTCCATGAATATGCAATCCAGGCCTTAACTGGAAATGCCGAGTACTGAATCCTATAGGTAGATAAGTTTAGTGTCTTTATTTTACAACTGCCAAACATTAGCTCTTAAGACATTAGTTCGTGAGCTCCCCAGTACCTCATAACAATGTCTTCATACCGAGAAAGTGCAGTACAATTATTTAAATGTTCAAAAATCATAGGCTGATTGGATATACACGAAACACAGTTTGTGAAATCCAACACTACAGTTCTGCAGAGGTGGTCCGTCAAACAGTCATGTCCATTTCGACGTCTAAATAGAGCTTTCTCTTTCTTAGAGAACTGGATATTTAAGTTGCCTCTTCCCCAGAATCTTCCATCTCTTATCCGTAGCACATTGAACAATATCCTACTTAAGAATTTTCTTATGGGGAAGGTTAACAGAACATTTAGTCACATGAACAGAAAGCGGTCGATTAACTCGTTGCATTATCATAAGAAGATCATTATATATGAAGTTCCTTTCTTAGCGTATCAGCATTTTCAATCCCCATAATTCCAGAGTGGGCTGAAATTCATCGGATAGAAATTCTGTGTGCCCATTAAGTTCAGTTGTTGAGAAGATTCGTCGGTTCGATAAACATACTTACGGCTCAATGAAGCCGAGAATGTCATTCTCAGCGCTTGCGCGCTGTCGGTCGGTTTGAAGATAGAGAATCATTTAATGTTGGCAATAGTTTCTTCTGTTAAAGACGGAAATAATTTTTTTGGTGCTAGCGTATTCTGAAATTTTTCATGTTTGGAAATAGTTTCAAATGGTCCAATTATTCGACAACTTGATGTCCAAAGTTTGCCGCAGCTTTTGATAATATGTGCATGGCTTTAATCGCGAAGCATCATCTACGAAAATCTGCTGCAACTCTAAGAATGTTGCTAAAACTAGAACATCTATACCTTCGACTATACTGCAAAACTTCTCTTAGAAGGAATATATAACGAGGTACCACATACTATTGCGCCTTTAAGCTTCAAAATTTATTTATTACCATGCAAGCTGCTAAGCAGCTGAACAGGCTGTCTTCCGGATGAATCGAGCAACATTTTGCAATTTCGAGCTATCGCAGCGACCTGCAAGACTTTAGCAACAAATGTAGTGGCTCGAAAATGCTGGAGTAAAAACCTTGTTCCAATTTGAAAATCTTAAGCTTGGTTCGGCATATATTCTTACGGACGACGGCTCAATTTTTTACAGAGCAAACCTTGTATATGAACATCCTCGAGAATAAAGCTTATGCTGGTATAGAATAATCACTATATCTTCTCGTCTTCAAAATAATCCAATATTTCTGGGAGTGCTATTTGACGTGTTATTCCTGTCCGTATTATCAAAAAAATGAATTCCATAAAGCTGAAATCTTTTATATCAGAAGAATGGCAATTATTTATCTCTGCCTCATTGATCATACTACGGAATGTCGCTTCAAAGTTTCTAAGAATGACTGAGATTACCACATACTATATTAAAATAACTTCCGTTTGCTTTCATCGTTTATTACTCGTGTGCACTGAAATATATTAATAATGTAATAAAAAATGAGTAGCAATGAAAATAACATCAGAAAATAAAAAAGTACTTCAATGGAACAGCTGATCGTTCATGGTTGGATGAATTCAAATTCAGTCACGGGTGAAAAAGCTCCCAGATGAATTAAGATTACAATAAAAACAGTTCATTTATTGAGCAAATAATATCAAGGCAAAAGTACTTAAAGGGAGTAATATGTAGAGATAAAAAGTATAAAATGTTGTTAATCTGAATTGAAATATTTAAAGTAGAATAAGGGCATCTTAATGACTGTTTATTATTTCGTAATTTTGGAAACCAATTTCCTAATTTTGGCATCTTAATGCCTGTTGATAATTTCCTAATTTTGCAAGCATGAAAACAACAATTTTTAAATACAAAATCTATATGAATAAAATGCAGATATAATTTGTTATGTAATCCTTTTGTGCTCCATTTGTTTCCCTCGTGAGATTAATTTAATGATATCCTTATAAAAGTTGTAGAGACATTAAGTTATTCTGAAGCAGGAAATATAAAAAATGAGCATCGCCTTCACCGGGAATCGAACCACGGACCTCTCGGTTACGCATCGAGCGTGCTGACCACTACACCACAAAGGAATACGAAGAAGGTGGAAGAAATACCTTACATACTTCCCTTTTTAAAGGGCGACTGGATTAGGGATTATAGGCCCCAATCGCTAAACCGTGGTGGTGGAGAATCCTCATCCACCACTTTTTAGTTCAAGCGCCACTTGTAGAGACATTAGGTTATTTGGAAACAGGAGACGTGAAAAATGAGCGACGCCTTTGCTGCGGATCGAACAACGGACTTCTTGGTTACGCGTCGAGCGTACTGACCAGTACACCACGAAGGTATGCGAAGAAGTCGGGAGAAATACCTTCTAAAGTAACGTAAAACATGAAATTTTTGTAAAAGCTGCTCTGTTTGAAAAATTATTTATATTAATTAAATAGCATAAAATAGCTGCTAACGAAATGCCGGAAGTCCAGACAAACATTTCTCAAATTTCAGAAGACCACGAAAGTCGGAACATTTTTCGTGAGAGTCACGTGATCCATAAGGATGCAGAAAAATTCAGTCATCGAAAACTATGCTGCATTTCCTTAGAATAAAAGTTATAAAAAATTTTTTAAAAATGCCAAAAATCCAAAATTTGCAGATTTAGCAGAGTACAAATGATAGTCTCGACGTAATGCATAGTGTAGTGCGTCATCTAACAAAACTCCAGTTATAAGAATATTGCTGATACTTTCCTTTCACGTCTAATGTGGATAAAATTAAAACATTATTGATAATCAAAAATTTGACTGAAATTATCGAGAATTAATTTTAAAGTTTTACCTACGCAAATTAATTTTAATCTTTTACCAGCCTAAACTATACTCATTATGAAGCTAAAAATCTAATCTACAGCCAAGATTCGTTAATATCTAACTTCAGACATTTGTGTCAATGGTTATACGCCATAATTTTCTGAATAAAAGGCCTGCATTTAACCACATCCGTAATTTTCGTAGCATTTTACTGTGTTCAAGATTCACAGCAGAGCGCTGGTAATATGTTGAATTTATATATCCGCAGAATATTGTTAAGAAATACCCAGCCGTGGTAAGATAGCTTCCGCGCAAAGCGGTTTTAGGGTTGCGAGAAATTGGCAGGAAATGCAAGGTTGCCAGATTTGGCGCGAACGCACATTTTGAGACATAATTGGCGATATGGGATGATTGGTGACATTATGCATAGACGGGAGAGAACATTCTGAAATGAATTCTTATCGGTTTGCCCCAGAAAGTTGTGGGGTTCAACTCTTTAAATCTAAATTTCTAACTCCTAACCCCACGAACACTTAACAAGCGAATAATCTCTTAAGTGTGTGAACAGAGTACGTAAGACTTGAGAAGGGTTTAAAACCCTTTATTACTCTATATTTACAATCAGTTCCGGCTTGGAACTTTACAATAAAGCCGCCACGCCGGCTTGAACTTAAATACTAATAAATTGAACTAAAACTAGCTTAACTAAAGCTCTTAAATAATATAGCCGAAGCTATCAGAATCTAACTAGTTGACCCCTAAGTATTAATTAAATCGGCGAAGCCTAGCAAGGGCCTAAGATGTGACCGAGCGTAGCAATAGCTAAGAGAGATGTAGCCAGAAGTCAAACACGCGCTAGTCAGGAAATCAGACTCTCTTTCTTGAAGTCGGCTAAGTCACGACTTAAATAGCACTCATTTGCATTATCTGCGTTTCTGAATTCACATTCTGGCAGGAAATTGTAAGCTGAATTTAGAATAAGATAGGAAAGATACAAAAATTAAAATAACTGTTAATTAACATAAGGTAAACCTTACAAAGTTCTCGAATGCAGGCCAAACGCTATATAAACACCGCCGTCCAAAGCTCACAACTGATTAATAACTAACATTTCAGCTACCGGAGCAGTATTTATGTTGTAGTTGGAGAATGGCATAGGATAAAACGGACTTCCGGTTGAAAATGATCAATTCACAATAATGACTGTTACACAGTTATGTTGCACAAGCACAATAATGACTGGTGCCACCGTACTGAAACTTTCAAAACTAGATACGTAAACAGTATGTATCCAATTAGTTACGCTATGCAGTAAACTAAAGTTTGTGGTTTTGATTTGATTTATATGTTTAAATAGGAGTATGTTGCCAAACGGCAACTACGTGCATTTAACGGTAAAATGGTCACAAGGCGTAGCAGAAACTCAGCGGAAAAAGCGAAGACAAACTAGTAACGTGCGCTGGTTAGCGAAATCACGCTCTGAATAAACTACTAGATTCGTCCGTTTAAACACTCACTTCACTTAACTTTAATTTTGCATCCTGGCGAGGAAATGCGAGGAGAAAATGAGAGTTTCAGAAAAGGTACAAAGATTAGTTTGTTATATAAAATAAAGGTGTAGAGACATTAGAGTTTTTTTTTTTGGAAGCAGGAGAGATGAAAAATGAGCAATGCCCTCGTTGGGGCTCGAATACGCGCCGAGCGTGCTGACCACAACACCACGATGGCATGTTAGAAGGCGGAGAAATACGTTTTAAGGGGCGACTGGGGTTTAGGGGACGCATTGGCCAAATCCTGGTGGTGGAGAATATTCATCCCCGTCTTTTTTTAGTTCGGACGCCAGTGTAGAGATATTGCTTATTTTTCATCTCGCCTGTTTAAAAAAAAAAGTACCTGAAGTCTCTACAAGGGAACCCCTACATTACAAACAGGAAATAAAAATAAAACACCCTATAATATTACAGCAATAAAGAAAAACAACAATGAAATCAGAAAGGAGTTATAAATTTACAGAAATTTACAAGATTAATTATATGTCTTTGAACGCTGCATCATTATCTTAACATTTTTAGCTTAAAAACAGATATTTGTATACGAATAAATAAGATGTGTAATACTACAATAAGCATAAAGAAAGGTAATCCAGAATCGCGAAAGATCAAGTTTTGTTGCTGTATTACTTTGATTGATGGAATTTTTCTGCTATGATCAGGCGAAGACTTAAGCAAATGCTCCCAACTCTTATAGTCTTTGCAGCAGGAGATAACTGCGATATTAATACAATAGTACGATATTCAGACTGTTTTCGTAATGCGTATGTAACTTAATAATCTATACGTAAGCCTGTTTAACACTTTCAAAAAGCTTTGGCTACGAATAACGTCATGTTAAGTCTATGTATCTGCGCGATAAACGTCTACATGTATCTGGTTCTTTAACCTTTAGAAACAACTCTGAAGAAGTCACTGGAAGAAAAACATTTACCTCCTTACCCACCCCCTCACGTAAATTAGTTTTTACAAATAGTGCAGAGACTTACCTACCTCCTGACAGCTCATGGACCTTTTGTGGCCTACTTATTTCGTTTTGGGCCACATAACACAGACAGCTGCATTTGTGGCTTACCAAGAACATCAGACTACTACTTGTTTCAGTGTGAAATAACCGAAGATCTATATTTTTGGCCCTATACAGAGGCTGTTTGCACATTTTTTAGACGATGTATATTGTATTCACAAAACTAAATTACATAAAATTCTTGCGTTTTAAATGTTCTCTTTGACATCCCTTACTCTTAACTATCTTTCGACACCGCAATTTCCAGGATAATAACGCCTTTGGAAGTGTCAGAAGAGGTATTCTATCCCATTCCTCCCGAACAGTTTTCCAGAGTCCCGTTAGGGTTTTGGGACAACGTTTGTATAATGCAGTTTTTAGAAGTCCGAAAGAACAAAAATCCATAAGTGACACATCGGGAGATTGAGTAGGATATGAGTGAAGGGTATGGCCTCGATACCAGTTTTTTGTTCCATTTCTTTTAGGAAATTTAAAGTGGATTTTGATGTGTGACTGCTAGCTTTGTCCCGATGCAGTCTCTCAGATGGATGGTACTGTGGGTAAAGCGATGGTATTTCATTCAGAAAAATTGGCGATAAAATATATTCCCGATAGTATTTGGAGTTAATCTTGACATTTTTTTGCACACTCTTTATTTTTAAATTGCCATTATATGAAAAACCAGAAACAATCATGAATCCCTTAGAAAAACTTTCTTTCGATTCTTTGAACCATGTACTTAAATTTTTGACTCCCCTTTTATGATCATAAATGGCTCTTTCTTTGTTACAATCATTTAACTACACCCACGCTTCATCTATTGTGACAATTGTTTTCCATTTTTCTTTGGATAAGTGTTTCTCCTATAGAATTCTGCTGAGTGTCCTGCGTGGAGCGATATGACTTGGAAGAAGACGATGCACATTGCGTTCTTTCGCTTTCTTAAGATTTAAATCAACGTTTATCATTTTGTTTACAGTGGACATAGAGCATTTTAATGATTTTGCAACTGTCCTTTGACTAGGGGATTTTCTTTTAACATTAAACAACCTACCTTTGTAATAGTCGAAGATGTCCGTTTTTTCTTCGGATACTTGTTTGGAATTTTTGTCCCACTCGAGGCTCCAATTTGACGTTTTTTTTTCTTTCTTGTTGATGATATTACCTATCGACGCTTTAGATATTACAAAACCATGATTCTTACATCGTTTTTGGATAACGGAGTATGCATATTTCTCTTCGGAAAGAGCGTGAATGTAGTCTTCGAACCACTGCTTTGTTAAACTCGCCATTTTGAATAAAAACAAAACTTTCGAGCCAAACACGATAATTTTGACTTTTAAAAACATAGTACAATTGCAATTACTTCTTTTGCAGCGAACGATTTTTTATTACCGCTTACCAAAATCGTCCAAAAAATGTGCGAACAGCCTCTATACAACAACCAACTCTCGTGAATGGTCTGAAAGGATTCTCAGGAATAAATCTCTTCGCCAGAAGCTTCAGAGTCTAAAAAACTATCTTACTCTAAACAGCAACATTCTCATTTTTAATTATAATTTCTAATCTATTTATGTTATCAACGTAAGTAGCAATTAGAAAAGTGGCTTATGATATTATAAGGTATTTCTCCCGCCTTCTTCGCTTGCCTTCGTGGTGTACTGGTCAGCACGCTCGACGCGTAACCGAGCGGTCCGTGGTTTGAATTCCGGGAAAGGCGTTGCTCATGTTTCACGACTCCTACTTCGAAATAAACCTAATGTCTTTACAAGTGGCTCCCGAACTGAAAGGTGGTGGAGGATGATTCTCCATCAGCACGATTTGGCGATTGGGGCCCCTAATCCCCAGTCGCCTTTTCAAAGGGTTAGTATATAAGGTATTTCTCCTGCCTTGTTCGCATGTCTTCGTGGTCTAGTGGTCAGCAAGCTCGACGCGTAACCGAGAGGTCCATGGTTCGAGAGGTCCGTGGTTCCCGGCGAAGGCGTTGCTTATTTTTCATGACTCCAACTTCGAATTAACTTAATGACTCTACAATGTTAATGATATAAGTTTTATTTTTGCAATACTATTACTTTTTTAAATAAAAGCCGCTAAATAAGCAAAAAAGCTGAAAGTGTTTCACACGGAACATCTGCTCATTCTGTGGTTTTCTCTGCTTATTTTATGATAAAATACTATCGTATGTATTCACAATTTACGAATTTTTCACAATTTTCAATCGCTTGACATTCGTTATCAAGTGAATTTTATGCTTGACCCTAAAGACTGCAGCACAATCTCAAACCCATTTTCCAGTATAATTAGAGAAAAAACTTCTTATTTAAGCAAACTCATTCAATTCAGCCCTCGCACTGAGAAAACCAGTTATATTATTACTCTACAAACTCAGTATGACACATGACTTATAATATATTTTTAAAGACAAAAAATGCTAGAACAATCGATTCAGTTTTGTTCCTGACCAAGGAGCATGCCAAAGAGACACGTACATTTAAACGATAATTGACAGACGGGTCTTAAGACTATAAGACCCAAAGTCTATGGTTTGGAGTTTTCCTGTACTGGAAGTTAAGGATTTCTTAAAATTACGAAACTTTGATATTTTAGTAATACTAAACCAACTGTGGTACAGACATATTCGGTAAATTTCTCTTTATTAACTAACAGCTTATATTCGTTGCCATGGACTGTAGACTATTGTGTGAACTCACAAAACTATAAGGCATTCTCTCCGTCCTTTCTCCATGCCTTTGTGGTGTAACAGTAGCACACTCGGCGCGTATTCGAAAGCTCCAGGTGCCAGTCCTGGCAAAGCCATTGCTCAGTTTTCAAGTCACTTGCTTCAAAATAACCTAATGCTTTAAAGTGGCACCCGAACTAAAAGCTGGTGGATGATGAGTCTCCACCACCAGGATTTGGAGACTGGGTTCCCTAATCCCCAGTCGCCCTTTAAAAGGTGAGGTATATAAGGTATTTCCTCCCTCCTTTCTGCATGCCTTCGTGGTGTAACGGTAGCACACTCGGCGCGTATTCGAGAGGCCCAGGTTAGAGATCCGGCCACGGCATTGCTCAATTTTCACGTCTACTGCTTCAAAATAACTCTACAAAACTATGCCAATAAAGCAAGAGAATCAAAAATATCTTTTCAGATAAGAATCATATTTTAAAGATGGTCACAAATAATCAGACTGAAAAATTTGCATGGGTAATTAATAAAGCGCTTAGTCGCAATAAGTATTAAGTTTTCGCTTCTCTTCTGGTTTGAATGATTTATGAGAGAATGCTTGCGGCACTTTCTGTGGTCTCTATGAAACTCGGTTATCTTGTCTTACAACAATTGCTAAAAGATTCCGAAACAAATGAATATTTGAATTCCCAAAGTGTTCATTTCATTTTCATTGCAGAAGTTGCTATTGATTTTAGAGAGACGTAGCGAGTTTTTAATTAGTAGTCTCTGCTGTTTCAGCTGCTTTTAGTTCTTTGTACGAAGTAAAAAGGAAGTATTGTAATCGGTAAAAATTTTGGGTATCATATTTAAACGAAAATATCCATTTTGACAGCTATCGAATGTAATTTAATGCTGTTTTTGCGTGACATCTATACGTAAGGCCAGAATAAAAAACTGCTTTTTCCCCAAAAATTATAAAACTGATTTAAAATGGATTCTGAAGAGTTTCATGGTGTCTCTGCATAGGTACGTACATACGTGTGTTTTAATTATATCGCATAACTCAAAAACGAATAGAATCAGAACGTTGAAATTTTGTATATAGGACTGCTGTAGCATGTAGATGTGCACCTATTTTGGTTGCAATAAGGACCAAAAGTATAAAAATATTATGTATATATATATATATATATCCACTCTGTTACTCGGCTCAGGGAGCTCAGTTTCTTTATATGTTCGTACATTGTGCATTTTTTGCTTTAATAATGATTGAATTATGTTGGTCTTATCTTCCGGTTAAGATTTTTATGCCTTTAGTAAATCTGCATGCAAGATTTGTAGAAATCAATAATTTAAATATTGTAAGCCTACCTTTTTTACCATAGCAGCCACATTTTATTACATTTGAAACTTAGGAGAATAGTGGATTTGTTGCCAATCTAGAGAAGCTAAGCTTTGCAGCCACAAAGATAACGCCTTCTGTTATTATTGCGAATTGCATCGTATTTAATCCATTCTGGAATTTATTCGAAGAAATATGTGTTTAAGATTTACTTCGTAATTTTTAATATAGATATTTTGAGATGTTATGTATTTTTGTATATGTAAGAATTCAATTAATTGAATGAGAAATACTGAATCGTCTGTGAAAAGGTGTTCCTTTTCTTTCTTTTATTTTGTTTAAATTCTTTTATACATTGTTTTATATTTATTATAGTATTTGAATAGAACATGTGGCAACGATTAGATAATTCTTTAGATGATATAGGTAATTTATCTGCGTTCTGAGTTATAAAATGAATGAGATGTAACGCTGTTAAGTGAGCTTAGCATCAGAGTTACGCCATGGTAAACAGATACAGTATATTTTAAGGAATGCATTTATTCTATTTTGGTTTATGCGCTATCGAGGATGTAAGATTTAATTCAATATAATAAGTTTAAATGAAGAGGTAGAAAAAATGCGTATAATTTAATGTTCCGTACAAGAAAGTTATGTGGTGTGCACATGAGATTATTTTTTTAAATTCGATATATAAAATTATACCTTAATGTGTGCTTAGATTTCGAAGAAATCAATACTTTATCTATCTGATTATCCACTTGCTTGGGCAGCCGCCTAAACTAGTTATAAAAATATGTAAATGTGTTTAATGCAAAATCTAAACAAATATTAAAAGTAGATGTTAGTAATATATATGCTAATATTGTTTACCTGCCTGCAGTAGAATAGCTTTAAGAATTTTAAATGGTTTTTAACAAACTGAAGCGAAAATGTCGTGATTGGGGTTGTACCTGGTTTTGTTAAAACGTTTTGGATCAATAAAAAGCCAAAATTACGTTTATGAACGAGATTATTCAGACAATGGTTAATATCAATTTCAGCATGTTTCCAGTAATTTTGACAATTGAACAGAACGCTTGCAATTTTATGTATTTAATGTATTGAATTTGTGGTACTAATTTATAGCTTTTTGTTACCCATGCTGGAAAAATTTAAATTTTGAACATGGTCTATGATTCTAAAAAGCTTATTTTGTTAGTTGATGTCCTTAAGTGATTGCCGAAATGCTCTTTTCATACAGTTTAGTAGTTTAAAATTTGCTTCTGTTTTGCAAAAGCATAACAGTTGTAAGGTATATTTTAACACCACAAAGTATTACACAGAAGTTTAACTGTAATTTTATAAATTTAATTTATGCAACTATGTTTTGCGATTATTGAGCTTGTAGATTCATTAGGATCTTTCGAAAGCAGAAGATCTGGAAAGTGAGGAATGCATTCGCCGGGACTCGAACCACTGACCTCTCGAATAGGCGTCGAGCGTGCTGACCACTACACTACGAAGGCATGCGAACAAGGCTGGAGAAATACCTTATATACTCCCCCTTTTAAAGGGCGACTGGGGATTAGGGGACCAAATCGCCAAATCCTGGTGGTGGAGAGTCATCATCTACCATAGTTTTTCGTTCAGACGCCACTTGTAGAGTCATTAGCACTTTTTAGAAGCAGAACAATGAAAAATGAGCAACGCCTTCGCCGGGAATCGAACCACGGACCTCGTGGTTATGCGAGGAACGTGCTGACCGTTACATCACGAAGGCATGCGAAGAAGGCGGGAGAAATACCTTATAAGGTGTTCAAACTTTTTTTCGTTTTCGATGAGAGTTTTAAAAAATGTGCATAATTTTTTAAAGTAGCATAAAATGTGCAGCTTTCATTACTGAAATGAAATCAAAGTGCAAAGATCTTTCGTCATTTATTTATTTATTTGTTTATGCTAAGGAAAAGAATAACGTTAAGAATTTTGTTATTTACTGGTTTTTATGGTATAATGGGTTAGAAACTAATCTAATTCAATTACAAGAAGCGAAAGACTGGTAAAACTCATTGCTGGCTTTCATTGCCTTGTGGAAAGCTTTATAGCTTTATTTTGTAAGGGGATGACATTAGTTTATTAGCAAAAGCGTAAAGGATATATCAAATAGATAAAATATGTATGGAGTTATAAGGTATTTCTCCCGCCTCCTTTGCAGGCCTTCTTGGTGTAGTGGTCAGCACGCTCGACGCGTAACCGAGAGCTCCGTGGTTCGATTCCCGGCGAAGGCTTTGTTCATTTGTGATGTCTCTTGCTCCAAAATAACCTACAGAGTAATATTCGAAACTCTACACAGTAATATTCGAAACTCTACACAGTAATATTCGAAAACTAACACAATCCTTCAGAAGTATGTACATTTGACGTCCATGTTTACTAGCAGCCCAAACCCAAATTTAGCTGAGACAGTACAGCCTCAAGAATTCCGTAGAAAATCTCTCTAATCAGAAGTTTCTCAATAAATGAAAGTACTGCAATGCAAATGCAGTAAAAATGAAATCTTCTCACTTTATTGAATTAAATGTAATGCTAGTGTTTTTATTTCTCAAGAGTTGAAATTGTAATTATTCCACTCACGTTGTTGCATAGTTGTGCAAATTTATACCTCATCCATAGTTCTCAGAAAAAATAATTGTGGTAGTCACTGGAAATGGGAAAATTAAAAATAATTGCAACTTACTTTAACTTGGATTAATTCCGTTAACTCTCCTTAAGTACTGCAGTGTGATTTTTATTTTAAAATTTGAACTTGCCTTCTTCAATTCGCTAATCCTTATAATATTTATTATACTATGTGTATTAAATTTGTATCTAAATGAACTGGCAGTACTTAGTGTTTGAAGTAAAACTACAAAGAGAAATGAAATTCTGTAAATTAATCTTATAACAACAGAGTTTCCATTTATCCTGTTTTTATTTACGCAATGTATTGCTCATCACTGTATTGTTGGCTGTCTAGTATTTATAATTTATAACAGAAAACTCGAATTTAATTGCGAATTATTATATTCTCACAAAAGGGTTTTACTTCTAAGTCTATATTTTTGTTTTAATTAAACGCTGTCTTATTATTTTGGCTGTTCTAACGTTACATTTCATTAAAGTGCAACATAATCGGGAGTAGTTTAAATAACAAATACGGTTTAAATTTCAGAGTGTAGAGCAATTTTAGCTTAGACTGTGTATTTAACTGGAAGAGCGACTGCTAGCTTTGATAACTGCTACTTACCCAGGCATTTATTACAGTTACTTGTAGTTTTCCACTAAAGATTTCTTTCTCTGATTTTCCGCGTGTATGAATCAGAGAACCAACGCATGTGTGAAAGACAGGCTTTCCGATTTGCTTACTACTATGATTTTGTAGAGTTTAACTTAGTTCTATTAACCAATTATAGAAATTTTTATCTTTCTTGAACTCCTCAACTTCTTCTCGCATTTAATCGCCAGAATGTAAATTTAAAGTTAAGTGAAGTGAGTATTTAAACGGGTGAATGTAGGAGTTTATTCAGAGCACGTATTCGCTACCCAGCGAACGTTACGTTTCTGATATTGCTGTTACGCGGTGTTGCTGCTACGCCTTGTGGCCATTTGAATAATTATCATGCCGGGTAGGTTTCAAGTCAACCTAGATAGACGTAACTTGAGATGATAGTCCAGCAGTTCTCCTTTTTACAGTTGAGTTTATTCTGTAAATATTCTCAAGTTTCACTGCAAATTGTCGGTGTCATTGTACAGCAGTAAGTACGTGCCTATCTGTTCATAGTTGAAACTAAGAAGTGGTTATTTTCACCCTTCTTCTATGCTAGTATTATTTCACGCCTGAGCGAGAAGTCGACAGATTCCTTACTGAGATCTAGTGGTGTTTGTGATAGCGAAGGGAATTAGATCTTACTTTAAGACAATACGGTTTATTTTGTCAGTAAGAGAATTAGTGGAAAATGTTTTACATACAAGTATTCGTTTTTATATACAGTTGCAGATCTTTCAATTATGAGTCCAGCAATTTAAATTGTAAAAAGAGGTCAAGCGTAATGCGAAATATGGGCAAACAACGTCCTCTGCGATTTTTCAGTTTTCTCTGCCTCAATTTTTTCATATACAGAGACTTTTCTCCAAATTAGTGACTTTCTGGGAGATTCCTGATAGAACATTTTCGAAGTTTTACGACCGAGTTGTTCTGATGATTTCTGAAGTCGGTTTGATCCCATGCCATGATCCAGCTACAACATAAATACGGCTCAGGTAGCTGATATATGTTAGTTGTTAATCAGTTGTGAGCTTTGGAAGGCAGTATTTATAAAGCGTTTGGCCTGCCTTCAAGAACATTCTGGGGCAATCCGATAAGAATCCAGAATGTTCTTTCCCGTCTATGCATAATGTAAATAATTGTCCCATATTTATGTCTCAAAATGTGCCATTTCGCGCCAAATATGACAACCTTGCATTCCTTTGCCAATTTCCGGAAACCCTAAACCCGCTTTCCGGGGAAGCTATCTTCCCATAGCTGGGCATTTCATAACAATATTCTGCGGATATATAAATTCAACGTATTTCCAGCGATCTGTTGTGAATCTTGAACAGAGTAAAATATTACGAAAGTTACGGATGTTGCTAAATGCAGACCGTTTATTCAGAAAATTATGGCGTATAAGCATTAACTCAATTGTATTAAGTTTGAAATTAATGAGCCCTCGCTGTAGATTATATTTTTAGCTTCATAATCAACATAGATTATATTCGTAAAAGATTAAAATTAATTTGCGTAGGTAAAACTTTAAAATTAATTCTCAATAATTTTAGTCAAATTTTAGATTATGAATAATGTTTTATTTTTATCCACATTAGGAGTGAAAGGAAAGTATTAGGAATATTCTTATAGCTGGAGTTTTGTTAGATGACGCACTACACTATGCATTACTTCGAGGCTATCATTTGTCCTCTGCTAAATCTGCAAATTTTGGATTTTTGGCATTTTTTTAAAATTTTGGATAACTTTTATTCTAAGGAAACGCAGCATAGTTTTCGATCACTAAATTTTTCTGCGTCCATATACATCACGCGACCATCACCAAAAATGTTCCGAGTTTCTTGGTCTTGCGAAGTTTGAGAAATGTTTGTCTGGACTTCCGGCATTTCGTTAGCAGCTATTTTATACTATTTAATTAATATAAATAATTTTTCAAACAGCAAAAGCCTTTGCAAAAATTTCTCGTTTTACATTACTTTATAAGGTATTTCTCCCGACATCTTCGCATGCCTTCATGGTGTAGTGGTAAGCACGCTCGACGCGCATCCAAGAGGTCCGTGGTTCGATTCTCGGCGAAGGCGTTGCTCATTTTTCACGTCTCCTGCTCCTAAATAACCTAATGTCTCTACAACGTGTAAGCGAATATCATTAACTTAATGTCGCGAGGGAAGGAAATGGAAGCTCAAAAGGATTACACAACATAAATTAGCTCTGCATTTTATTCATGTAGATTTTGTATTTAAAATTTCCTCTTTTCATGCTTGCAAAATTAGGAAATTATCAACAGGCATTAAGATGCCAAAATTAGGAAATTGATTTTCAAAATTACGAAATAATAAACAGTCATTAAGATGCCCTTATTCTACTTTAAATATTTCAATTCAGATTAACAACATTTTATACTTTTTATCTCTACATATTACTCCCTTTAAATACTTTTGCTTTGATATTATTTGCTCAATGAAGGAACTGGTTTTATTGTAATCTTAATTCATCTGGGAGCTTTTCCCCCTTGACGGAATTTGAATTCATCCAATCATGAACCATTCGCTGCTCCATTGAAGTACGTTTCTTTATCTTCTGATGTTATTTTCAATGCTACTCACTTTTTATTACATTATTAATATATTTCAGTGCACACGAGTAATAAACGATGAAAGCAAACAAAAGTTATTTTAATATAGTATGTGGTAATCTCAGCCATTCTTAGAAACTTTGAAACGACATTCCGTAGCATGATCAATGAGGCAGAGATAAATAATTGCCATTCTTCTGATATAAAAGATTTCAGCTTTATGGGATTCATTTTAGAGATAATACGGACAGGAATAACACGTCAAAAAGCACTCCTAGAAATATTCGATTATTTTGAGGACGGGAAGATATAGCGGTTATTCTATACCAGCATAATCTTTATTCTCGAGGATATTCATATACAAGGTTTGCTTTATTAAAAATTGAGCCATCGTCCGTGAGAATATATGACGAACCAAGCCTAAGATTTCCAACTGGGACAAGGATTTTACTCCAGCATTTTCGAGCCACTACAGTTGTTGCTAAAGTCTTGCAGGTCGGTGCGATAGCTCGAAATCGCAAAATGTTGCTCGATTCATCCAAACCATGAGTGCAACAGCCTGTTCAGCTGCTTTGCAGCTTGCATGCTAATAAATACATTTTGAAGCTTAAAGGCGCAATAGTATGTGGTACCTCGTTATATAGTCCATCTAAGAGAAGTTTTGCAGTATAGTCGAAGGTATAGATGTTTCAGTTTTAGCAGCATTCTTAGAGTTGAAGCAGACTTTCGTAGATGATGCTTCGCGATTAAAGCCATGCACTTATTATCAAAAGCTGCGGCAAACTTTGGACATCAAGTCTGCGAATAAGTGGACCATTTGAAACTATTTACAGAGGTGAAAAAGTGCATAATACGCTTGCACCAGAGAAATTACTTCCGTCTTTAACAGAATATACTATTGCCAACATTAAATGATTCTTTATCTTCAAACTGACCGACAGCGCGCAATCACTGAGAATGACATGTTCGGCTTCATTGAGCCGTAAGTATGTTTATCGAATCGACGAATCTTCTCAACAACTGAACTTATAGCACACAGAATTTCAATCCGATGGATTTCAGCCCACTCTAGAATTAAGGGAATTGAAAATGCTGATACACTAAGAAAGGAACTTCTTATACAATGATCTTCTTATGATAATGCAACGCGTAATCGACCGCTTTCTTTTCATGTGACTAAATGTTTTGTTAACCTCACTCATAAGAAAACTCTTAAGCAGGCTATGATTCAATGTGCTACGGATAAGAGATGGAAGATTCTGGGGAAGTGGCAACTTGAATTTCCAGTTTTCCAAGAAACAGGAAGCTTTATTTAGACGTCGAAGTGGACATGACTATTTGACGGACCACCTCTACAGAACTGGAGTGGTGGATTCCCCAAACTGTGTTTTGTGTATATCCAATCAGTCTATGATTTTTAAACATTTAAATAATTGTACTGCACTTTCTCGATGTGAGGACATTTTTATAATGTACTGAGGAGCCCACGAACTAATGGCTCAAGCAGTAATGTTTATCATTTGTAAGATAAATAAACCGAACTTATACGCCTACAGGTTTCAGCAGACGGCATTTCCATTCAAGTCCTGGTTTGCATATTCATGGAAAGTAAATCCTAATTCGTTCGATCATATGGTATTTGCATATTTACGGTTACAACCATAGTGATATTTTATGTCGAGCACATGGAAACACTGGTTTAGGAGCTCAGAGCTTGTAAAATATGTTAAAATCTGGACAGTGATTTAGATATGCTTCACTAGTATAAAAACATTTCATCCCTCGTTTCGAATTCTTTCCTTTTCGCATTTCCTTAGTGTTCGGAAATATGTAAGTATGCATCAGGATTTACAATATAGTTAAACAGCAGTAAAATTACCCAATTGACGCTGAATACTGTAAATCGAAATTGCATATAACACACTAATCCTAATAAACACTTTTAGTAAATGTTACGATCCAAAAATCTTATTTACTCTACATCTGAAAAGTTGCAAGGTTTTAGTTAAAATAACAAAGTTTTATTTTAATTTAAATCTTTCTATCTCTTCTCATTTTCAACTTCCCGTTAGAAGAAGCGCGCGTTTTCTGCTTATGCTAATTTGAAGTAGAGCCAACGACTATTTAAGCAAAAGGCAGAAACCTCTCAGTGTGCGAGAGCTTTTAGTCTCAGATCACGGTCACTATGTTCGACGCTCGCCTGACTAGCTAGCATTTAAATTCTAAGCCATAGTGCTTTTACGTGATTTCTCATTGAAATAAATCCAAGTGCGTCAGTATTAGTAAATCTTGCTACGCACCATTTAGTTAGAGGCCAACCTCGCGTTATAAGCTTTGTGAGCGGCAACTATTTAATTTCTATTTAGCTTTAGTTTTAAATTATGTCCAAAGGGACGGTTTTTTAACATTTTGTGTGTTACCTTTATTTATTAAATAACATGTTCTTCGCACTTAAACTATAAAATCGAGCAATACCACAGAATAATTTTAAAATGAGCATATCATTAGAATTTCCGATACACAGTCTCGCGTGGTAGAGATAAAAATGTTTTTTCTGTACAGCGTTGCCATGGCTCACTTTTAAATCCTTGACTTTATTAATCAAACATTAGTTAAAGTTTTACGAAATATAGAATCAATAATAAAACAAATTCCAAATTTGGGCTTTCAGATGCCCATATTTGGTGGAAACGTTCAATATTCAAAATTGGATGGCTCTAGGTACCGTTGTTTTATCACAGTGCGAGACACATACGTATATTTATGCCGCATATTCATTATTCACTTTCTTTAAATATAATACAGGGCAATAAGATTTGGTGGCAACACCTTGAAAAGGGAAACAATGCTTTTTTTTAATCTACGCAAAATGCAAAAGCGAAATTAATACTCCTTTTGGGCAAACTGCCCCTTTGGACTAATAATGAATAGTTGATTGGTAATTCAGAAAAAAATGAAATTATAATCTGAAGTACGATTTTATGAATGTCTTTCATACAATCGGTTTCAGATTGAAATTTCGTAAGACTGTACGCAATTATTCTGATCTATAACCTAAAGAAAATTAACCACAAGATCCGGACATTCATACTACCTTTACACTTAAATAGATTTGCTAACAACAAAAGAATACAAATTAATCGAAATCACTGCTTATTTCAAGAAACGATTTCCATTCAGTTGTAAGTATTAATCGATATGAATTCTACCAATAAAACCTCAAATCAATAAATTGCTCTTGTATCGGTTTGTTGCAGTTTCTTCTCGTAAAAAAAGGATTAATCGATACAAATCTTGCTGGAATTTCTTTATATTAGGCTGTCTCAATATGGGATACAATATCTATTCTATTTAAAACGCATTTTATTTCATCACAGTTTTCATACATTTCACAGTTAAACCCAATATTTTGATAGTAAAAACAATTGATATCATCATAAGAATTATATGGTCAATGTATTTGTGAATTAATTATAAATAAGAATAAATCTGTATGTTCTTTCATTTCGTATTTTTACCTGCATCAGTATATATTACTTAACGTTGTAAATGTACATATTTGTTGTTACTTGCTTTATAATTTAACTTCTATGTATTTTTGTTTCGTTATTCGTTGGCTTCTTCATTATTTACAAAAAAACTATATAGTCTAGGAAACAATGATTTTATAGCGGTCTTTTTTATATCATTTATTTTCTTCTATTCCGCATTTGTAGCCGCTTATGTTTTCGTGCATTTAATTTACATATTATTAGCAAAGGTGAGTCGAATGCAATTGGGATTACAAACGGAACTGAAGTAGAACTGGATATGTGGTTAGAAACTCTCTGCTGGTCTTTAATGGAAACTTTTGACGACAAATCTCAATTCTCTGCAATTTGCTGTGTTTTGGAAGTTTCCTGAAAACGCGTTTCGAAACTCTACGAGACGTTATTCTGTTCTAAACGTACATTCGCTCTGCCTTGTTCTCTTTTGTAAACATATTGCTGAAAGCTGTTGAGGAGAAGTTGGTAACCGGTCTTAAAATTGTTGCGTACGTACAAGTTCGTAATAGATTGAATGCACAAGTCCGGACGGAGAGGAAAGGAGAAGAAATATTTCATAACTCTAGAATTTTTCCACAGAAATATTTGTACAAGTGTTCACAGTATCAAACAGTAGTTACTCTTCAAAGTACTAATAGCGTTACACACAACGCAATGCAAAGCGCATCTAAAGAGAAAACTAGGATATCTCAGTACCAGCGAAACTAAACAACCTGTTGTGTAGCAAATAATTTAAACTAATTCAGGGTGGGGAGAAACCAGACTCCGTTTCGTCTCCTAAGGCCCTTTTGGAGGAACCATCCGTGTTTATTGTTTCCACAAGTGAGGCGTCTTTGCCTATAGTAGAAGGTTCTATATTGGGGAATAAAGTTAAGTTTTTATTGGATTCAGGAGCAACTGTGAACATCATAGAATCTAAATATATTAATTGTTTTGGCAATAAAATCTCACTGGACACCTGCAATATTTATTTGAAAGGAATAGCAGCAGAAAAGTTAAAAGTAACTAAAAAAGTCAGTTTAGTTGTAGAATTCCAGCAACAATATTTTGAAACTGAATTTTTGATATCTGACACACCTCTTTCGTCTCAGTATGGTGCTTTATTGGGAACTAAATTTCTGGTAGACAACAACATGCATTTGGATTTTTGTACTTCACAACTGTTAGGACCAAATGTAATTTTAAAGTGGAATCTAAGTCAGCCTAGTGCTATGAACTGTAATACACCTTCTAGTTCAGCTTCTCAGTCATTTTGTTACTCTGTAACCAAACATAAGTTACCACCTTTTTCTGAGAACATTATTAAGCTTACTACTCACTCTCTTAATTTTAATGCTAATACTGTTTTGATTGAACCTTTAATGGAACATGCACAAAGTAAATTTGCCATAGCCAGATCAGTTAATCAAACTTCTCAGTCTCAAGAATTTTATGTCAAAATTGCTAATTTTTCACCAGACATTCTGCACATAAACAAAGGAATGAAATTGGCCAGTGCCCAACCTGTGAATGTCATCTCACAAAATTTGGAACATATCAACAATACTACCATTGAAACAGGCGAGGATTTCGAGTCATGGGGTGGTGAATTTGATCTCAAACATTTACCTGAGCAGCAACAACAACAATTATCACACCTTCTCAATCAATATAGTAACATCTTTGCTGCCTCAGTTACTGAATTAACAGGGTGTGACACCATCTTGCATAACATCAACTTACGTGACAATATTCCTGTTAGGCAAAAGCCTTATAAAGTCCCTTACCATCTCAGGGATGAACTCGACAGACAGGTGGCAGAGCTGCTTGAAGCTAACATCATTCAAGAAAGTGACAGCCCTTACAGTGCACCTGTTTTATTTGTTAAAAAGGCTGATAACACCTACCGTTTGGTCACTGACTTCCGTAAGTTGAACGAAAAAACAATCGAAGATAGTTTTCCTCTGCCATCCATGATTGAATTGATAGAACAGTTAGGAGATGCAAATTATTTTTCCACTCTTGATTTAACATCAGGGTTTTTCCAGATGAAAATACATCCGGATGATACCTTCAAAAGTGGTTTTTCTACTCCTTCTGGGCACTATGAGTGGTTACGAACGCCTTTTGGCCTCAGGAATGCACCAAGTTCTTTTCAAAGGCTGATGTCTATCGTTTTGGCAAATCTTTCACCACTAAAAATAGGAATTTACATTGATGATATTGTCATTGCTTCCAAAACTTTTGAGGAACATTTAGAGAAATTAAAGTTAGTTTTTGACAGATTGAAGCAGCACAATTTGAAAATTTTTTGAAAGATTTTTTGAAAGTTATTTTAACAAATAACTTACTTAGGCTACAAAGTTACTAAGGGTATTATTCAGCCTGACGATAAGAATCTAAAAGTTATCCAGGGTTTTGTTGCACCTAAAAATAGAAAGGAAGTTAGGCGCTTTTTAGGCCTTATTGGCTTTTACAGAAGGTTCATTCCGAATTTTGCCCAAAAGGCACTCCCTTTAACTCAGTTAACTAAAGATAAGGTTCCCTTTTATTGGTCGAAGGAAGCTCAGCAGGCATTTGATATTCTAAAAGCTGAACTTCTGAATGAACCTATTTTGGCATTACCAAATTTTAATAACCCTTTTTCTCTGTGTACTGATGCATCTAATTATGCACTGGGTGCAGTCTTATGTCAGGAAGATTCAAATGGTTTTCAGCATCCAATATGTTATGCGAGTAGGAAATTGAAAGGTCCTGAAACACGTTACAGTACTGTAGAGAGGGAAATTTTGGCAGTTGTTTGGGCCACAGCTCATTTTAGACAATATCTTCTTGGTAAACCTTTTACAGTGTATTCTGATCAAGCTTCATTATCACATGTTTTAAAACTTAAGGATCCTACTTCTAGAATTGCACGTTGGATTATGGGTTTATCCCAGTTTGATTATAAAATTATTCATAAGCCAGGTAGATTGAATTTAACAGCTGATTACTTATCAAGAGCAGTAAATGTTACACAATTAGTTCAGACTTCCTTTACATCTGAATTGTTGGAATTATTTAAGAAAGAGCAAGCTTCTGATCCTTTTTGCCAGCAAATTTTAATTGATCTTAAGAATAACAAGTCTCCAACGCCTAATTCTCAGATATTTTTTGTAAAGGAAGATATTTTATATTGCAAGTACAAGAAACCCAGTTCACGGTGGCAGAAACAAGATAGGCTAGTTGTTCCTAAAACACTAGTGTCCAGAATCTTGCAGGAACATCATGATTCACCTACGGCTGCACACTCAGGCTATCACAGAACACTTCATCGTGTTCAGAAGTCATTTTTCTGGAAGGGCATGCATAAGCAGATACATAATTACATTCAGTCCTGTCACTCCTGTATCCAGAGGAGGGGTCATAGACCTTCCCATAAGGCTCCCCTTATGAGAATGCCTATGGCTACCCGTCCCATTGAGCGAATTGCGATGGATATAGTGGGTCCCCTTCCAGTTACCCTGGCAGGCAATAAATATATTTTGGTCGTAACTGACTATTTTTCACGTTGGCCTGAGGCTTATCCTTTGCAGGATACCACATCCAGATCCATTATTGAGAAATTGGAACAGTTTATTTCAACTCATGGGGTACCTCAGCACATTGTTACAGATAAGGGTACTAATTTTATTTCTCAAGCTATAATGGAAGTTTATAAGAAATTGGGGGTTACTAAACATACTACTACGAGTTATCACCCACAATCTGATGGTGTAGTTGAGAGGTTGAATGCCACTTTAATTAACTCACTTAGTCACTTAGTGTCACAAACGCAGGAGGATTGGGATAGACATCTGCCTTTTGCCTTATTGGCTCACAGAACTGGTCGTCATAGTGCACTTCAGGAGTGCCCAGCTTTCATTTTATATGGCAGGGATCTTTGTTTGCCTATTGATTTATTATTGCAAACCACTTTTAGAACCTATGATGACACAAACAACTATTCTAAAGATTTAATCTTGAGATTACAAAAGGCTTTTAAAGTAGTAAATCAGAATTTAACGGAGGCTGCAGATAAGCAAGAAATTTCACGTGAAAAGATTTCGCATGATAAGGAGATAAAAGTGGGAGATATGGTGTATTTATACACTCCTGTAGTTCAGCCTGGTATGGCTAGAAAACTCTCCAAGTTGAATCAGGGGCCTTTCAGGGTTATTGAGCAAGTGACTAAAGTCAACTATAAAATTGCGTCCATCTCAAATCCTGCTCAGATTCAGACGATACACGTGGACAGGCTCACGAGAGTTCCTGAGAGAATAAATTTTCCCACGTTACAGAGGGATGACATAATTTCATCGGACAACGTACAGAATTTGTCGCACGATTCACCTTATCATTTAAGGCCAAGGGATGCACATGGTTTCGTGTATAAAAAGTGATTTGCCATGTTCGAAAGTCTGTAATTTGATTTGTATAAAATTCAGTAGTAGTAGTAGTCATTTTATTGGTAATTGTATTCTATGTAGCTAATTTTGTATTACTTAGTATGGTTGTGTAGTATTCTTGGTTTATCTTTGGTCGAGTGTTGCTTTTGGGTTTTTACATGTTTAGGCATGTGAGGTAGTGATCATGTTGTCTTGGAATTTAACCTTCTAGTCTCAATAGCCTGGTTTGTTTTTTTTTGGAGGTTTTTGCAGGGCTGGTCCTTGTGGGTTGTCTCCACTTCTTTAAGTTCAAAATTTTTTGTTTTGGTTGTCCCATTTCTTGGTACCAGGGACTTGTTTAGGTTAGAATTTTGACTTGATGGTTTTCTTCCCACCTTCATGGTGATTGTCTTGTCCTTAGATTATGCAACTCATTTGATTTTTGCCAGGGATTGATTTGTAGTTTAGTTTGCGCTGTACAGTTGCAGTGTTATTCTTTTGCACTCTTTTAATATTGGGGTGCCAGTCGTTAGGGAATTGAAATTATGTGTACTGTTAGGGAGAATTTATGGTTGATACTGTAGGCATTTCCTTACAAACTTTCTTTCGGGTTTGTAGTGTCACTTTTATTTGGTGATTGATTTTGCAGGTAATTAGTAGCCTGTTTGCATTATGTTTTGTGTCAAGCGCTTTTAGCTCTTGATTTGTTTTGGTTTCGAACACCCGTATACTTAGTGGTATTTGTTTATTTACTTTTCACTTTAGTTGTTTATGGGGGGTATCGTGTTGATTACAATTTGTTTACGTTTTTATTTCAGGGCGTGTCACTTGTTGCTTGCCAACACTTTTTGATTGATTTGTATTTAGTTGTACTCCAGGAAGACTTCTTGACCCTCTTACATACAGTTGTTTATATATATATTTTTTTGCTAACCATTTTTTTATGGTAGGATTTGATTATGATGATACCTGGTATCCTTTTCTGTGATTGACAAGTGATTATACCAACACCTTACTTACTACTTCGTATAATTGAACACTTTGTAAACCTTTTTCCATTGACTGTGTGTCGGAAAATTTTTGGCTTGCCAAAAATTTTTCCCCGATCACGGGAGGGATGTTGTGTAGCAAATTTTCATGTAACACTTAATTATTTAAGTTTGACTTAAGATTAATTTTCATTATTCTAAATTTATGCTACACAACGTTATTTTATTTAATATCTTGTATTTATATTTGCTTTGGTTTAATTTTAATTAGTGGTTTTGGTACTTTAAGATTTGTACGTCTCTTCCACTGGTTACTCGTAAACGCGTTGAAACAGACAATGGAATTAGGTGCTTTCGTAGGTAATAAACTTGATTTAAAATTACTTAACTTAGGTTGATTCTCATTTAACTTATATCATTGGATGCAGAAAAATTAGCCTTTTAATTTAAGAGTACTTTCAAGTCTCTAGCTTAAACAGTTTTTAAGTTACAGTTAATTATTCAACGAATTTTTGCACTTCGAGTATTTTTTTTGGTTGAGGGGGAAAGGATTGAAAAGCGTCACTTTTGCAGTTGATTTCCAAGCCTTTGCTTAGGAATTTTTGTCCGTTGCCTAGGTTTGCTGGTTTTCCCACGCCTACGTCGAATTCTTGGTTCTTCTTTTGGCGGGCTTGGCGAGATTCGGATTTTTGTTCCAGTTCAACTCCTCGATTTTTGGACGATATTAGCAGGGGTTTGTGTGAGGGGTAGAGTTTCAGTTTATTCACCCTTTTGGCGAGTTTTGGCGATATCTAGTGTCCGGACCTGACAAAAAGCGGGTGCAGGTGGGATTGCGAAGCTGTTGGGACGTTTTCGTTTTTGCATTCGGCTGACAAGAAGATAACTTTCTCGGGCGCCTTGGGCATCTTGTTGCTGCAACAGAAAGGATGAATTTGTTTTTTTAACGGGGGGCTTATGGCTCCTGTCACGTCTTACTCCATGGCTTCGGAAATAGTCCTTCAAAAATGTAAATGAAATAATTCTGCAATAGAAAAGGAAATGAAAGAAAATTATATTTCCATGCTTCAACTACCACAGAAATAATGTCCTTCAAAATGGAAAGTAAATATTTCTTCGTCAATTCTACCATCTGATGAAGACTCAGTCCGCTTCTTCAATTTATAAGAACAGAAAAAATCAATAGCCAAGCAACCTGTGTTCCGACCTGAGTTTCCTGATGGCTCTGAAGTTCGTAATACAGAAGGCTGGATGAAACTTCCAAGTTCCTGCGTACTGGGTATTCTTCGAATGTTCGGTGTCCGCCAAGCTGCCGTCGAACCCCCAAATCTCCAGGTTCACATCTTCCGTCAGTTAAGAAGTTTTTCTTTTTGAACTTTAATGTTAACTTAAATTCTTAAAGATTTTTTTTTCATCCAAAATTCTCTGGTTTAATTATTTCTTGAATTTTTTTAAAGATTCTATTATTATCAGAATTTAACTTTTATTTAAATGTTTGCTGTAAAGAATTTTGAAAGGTAGAAAATTTAAATCTTTAATATTTTTGAAGATTTGCTGATTTAACTGAGATCTGAAGAAATTTGTGAGCAGTCTTAAATTGCTCTAGTTAAAGGTATAATTTTTTTTTCCCCTTATGGTGCAATACTATAGGTACTTAACTCTGTACTTCATTATTTGAATTTTCTCTTGTTCTGGGATAAATAAGGTGTAAGAACCTTACAACTGAAAAATGAAATAGAAAATTTTAATTTGTATCTTAACTCATAAAAATAGTTATTACTTAAACAATAGTATTTGAATTGAAGTGGTTACTGTCTAAGATTGCAGTATTTGTGGAAAATATATAAATGTTTAGCTATTTGTTTTCTAAACTAAATAAGGTAGTTCCCGGGGACTAGTATAATTTTATGTTAGTAAATTTGTTTGATATCAGTGTTTTAAGGAAAGTAATAAACTAAGTTAGTATTATTGATTTTATGTGTTTACTTGAATTTCTGATTACACAACATGGTTTCACCAGTAGCAAGGCTCTTCGGGTTGTTGAAACGAAATTTAAAAGGGTACAAACACAACGCAATTCATATTTGTTTAAACTACTAGTATTTTACAGCTTAGTATATAACAAACCCGCAACAACAATAACTAAGCAACTGGGGAACTCATATGCTTTCTTTCCGGGCTTTTATAGTTTTCAACCGGTCGTTGAGATATTTTGGTGGAAAAATTCCAGAGATCTAAAATACTTCTTTTAACAAAAATAAATTTTCTTAACCTACTAGTGGAAATACCCGACGCTAGTTAAGTTACATTCAGAGTAATGTATCTAACAACAGAGAGAACGATATCGCTGTAATCCTTCTCTAATAACGATGCAAAAAATACAATCCAAAGTCATACATTTTTCAGTCTGATGCGATATGGAACCCACATAAAAAATTTCAACAGAAAAATAAGGTAATTATATCAGCAACAATGGCAAGCAGTTTTTAATGATTTCCGTCTTTCTAATCAAATGGTCGTAAAAGCTAAAATTCCATGCAATATTGCACCTATATTCAATTTTAGTCGATTAAATGTGGCAAAAAAATTAGTCATAATTGATCAGAAATCAATAACGTGAACAAAGGTAACAAACACACAGACATTCTTCTTTATATGTATAGGTTTTGTAAAATTTATAAATTTTTGATTAACAAATTCTACGACTTGAAAGCGAGCAGTAGCAACACTTTTCGAAATAAAGCATTTTTATTTTCAACACGCAACACTGTTGCCACTCAGAAAAATGAGTGCAAAAATTAGTGTTTTCAGAATTTTTAATTAATATTTCGGCCGATTAAAGTCGTACGAAGATGGGAACAGCCGAAATGGCTTCTCACAAATTTTTGGAATCCGAAATAACGTATTTAATGTTTGGCAATGAGATTTTTATTTCATTGTAAAACTTCGAAATCTTTTATTAACAAAATCTACGATTTGAAAGCGAGCAGTGGCAGCAGCTTTCGAAATAAAACAGATTTTCATCTCCAGCTTGCGAGACTGTTGCCACTCGGATAAATGAGGGAGAAAATTATACTTAATTATTAAAAAATAAAGCATATAATTTGTTTATGACATAGTTTTAAATGAATAAACTAACGAAACATAATTATTTTAATTGTTATAACGTTCATAGTCATCTTGCAAGATATCAATTATTACGATTTGAACCTATCGTTCCTTCTTTTCGTACTCCTTAACAAAATGCAAATTAGTTCTTGCGTATTCAAGCCGAGGATTTGAATGTTTAAGGGATATTAATTTTGGTGTCCTAGCTTGCAATGAAAGACCTGTCGTCAGGGTTTATTTCGGCTTTATCCATTTTGATAGCCGTTCGTTTAATATGCGCAATTTAAATTATGCAGCCAGCTTAAGTAGAACACTATTCGTAGTCTTCGACTTAAATTTTGAATTTCTTTTTATGTTGTTTTATTTATCCCTAAATGACGGAGTTTTCTTTTGCAGCAGAAGTTTTGAAAAATATAGGTTATTTTATCCTTCGTAGGACTGTAGTTCAGACTAGACCTCAGCAGTCTATCAGGGTGAGAAGAACGTTGATTTAAGCTCCTACACAAGTAAAATCGTACAATCTGTGATTGAAACTAAAATCGTAAGGGGCATAAGAAAAATGGATACAGACATAAGCGAATAATAGAAATGATAGAATAGAATTAGCATACGTAAGAATTCAATTATTTTAAATGTCTCTTTGGAAAATTTCATTTACAGTTCCTCTCTGTGAGTGAATTCATTTTTAGTTACCTATGATTCAGAATGTTGAGATAAGTAAAAAAAATATTTTTCTTCTTAACACATTTTCTTTTTAGCATAAGCAGGTTTTCTATATACTTTATTTTATATTTTGTAATCTATAGAAAATGGAAAAATAATACGGAAAACTATTATCTCCGGGACTAAGAAAATTATTCTTTAAACCAATGTAGAAATTATTATATGTTAATGTGTTACGATTTCGCTATTATAGGTTCTTCACGATATTGTTTTTAATTAAAGAGAACAGAACATTTCAACAACTGAAATAGTTTTTATCTCTTAAACTGTTGCCCACCAGCGGCCGAGCGGTAAAGACGCTGAACACTAGTAGTTCGGTCTGAGGTTCGAATCCCGCAAACGGGCTGGCTGCATGAGCGTTTTCGTGGTTTTTCCCATGTGTAACGTGTATACGAGCCAGTTTCCCTTAGAAAGTCCTCCACGAAGGCATCCCTCCCTTTAGGCAGATAGCCCTCGTGTGCTTTGCCATAACTGAATAACCTAACCTAACCTCTTAAACTGTTAAATTAATTCATGTAATTCAAAAGTGCAGCCATCATTTCATCTTTCATTTGATACTTTCTAGTATTAAACAAAATCTGATGTGTACACCACATGACTTTCTTGTATGGCATATTAAATTACATGCATTTTGCATTTCATTTAAACTTACTGTATTGAATTAAATCTATTTCATCGATAGCGCATAAACCAGAATAGAATAAATGCACTATATTATATATATAAATTATATTTGTTTACCAAGCTACACTCTGGTGCTAGCTTCGCTTAACAGCGTTACGTTTCATTCATTTTATAACTCAGAATGCACAAAAATTACGTATACCATCTGAAGAATTATCTAATCATTGCCACATGTTCTATTCAAATACTTTAATAAATCTAAAACTGTTTATAAAAGCAATTAAACGAACAAAAAAAAATAAACAAAGTTTTGCACAGACGATTCAGCATTTCTCATTCAATTGATTCAGTTCTCACTTCGCGACAAGCCAAAAATACATTAAAAACTAAAAATGTCTATATTAAAAATTACGAAGTGAATATTAAACATTTATTTCCTCGAAAAAATTCCAGCATGGATTAAGCAGAATTTAATTCGCAATAATAAAAGAAGGCGTTATCTTTGTTGTTGCGAAGCTTAGTGCCAGTAGATTGGCAACAAATCTACTATTCTCCTATGTTTCAAATGTAAACAAATATGCCTGCCATGAGACAAAATTATTAGGCTTAGCCGCGCGTAAACAACTTTTAAATTGTTGATAATTCTGCAAATATTCCATGAAGATTTACTAAAGGCAAAAAAACCCTTAACAGGAAGATAAGCTCAACATATTCAATCCTTTTCAAAGCAAAAAATTCACAATTTAGCAACATATAAGAACAAAAAACTGAGCTCACTGAGACAAGTACCAGAGTGGATATATATACCGGGTAGCGCGATCTGTCTGCGAGAATGACGCCACATTTTGTAGGAAGATTAAACAAGACGGGAGACGAAGGATTCCGCGAAAAACAAATTAGTTCCAAAAGTCACTGCTAGGGGAATATTTGGCGCTGTGTAATAGAAAACAGAGTGTTAACAAATGCAAATTAATACGGAATAAAATTACCTTTTATTATGCACATTTTCTGATTTAGTTCAAGTGCAATATGGCAACAGTTTTAAAAAAGCGTAAAATTTGAGATGATAAATCACCACATGCAGTCACAGCAATTTCCTTACCTTCACCAAAGGTAACTGTGGTGTGGGTTGACAGCGGAATTTATCGTAGGTCCATTCTTCTATGACAACATTACCCCGACAGGACCGAAAACCTGTTCTGTTACCGGAGAGAAATATCGCCATATGTTGAACAGCTTTGTCATTCCGGCATTTCAGCAAATACAATGCCTGGGAGAAATCATTTTCATGCAAGATGGAGCCCCTCCACACGTTGCTGTACGGGTGCAACAGATGCTACGACAGAAATTCACAACAGAATGAGTCATTAGCCGCTACTTTCCAACTGCATGGCCACTTCGGTCGCCTGATCTTACCCCATGCGACTTCTAGCTGTGGGGTTACCTTAAGTCCAAGGACTATCAAGGAGTGGTCCAGAACCTGGCTACGTTGAAGGATAACATATCACGGACTGTACGGGAGATTCCTGCAGACATGTTACTTTCTGCTGTTGTGCATACTGTGCACAGAATGCGATATGTGGTCCACAACAACAACTGCCACATTGAACCTCATTTGAATACAAAATAAAAGGTAATTTCCGCATTGATTTGCATTTGTTAACACTCTATTTTTTATTACACAGCGCCAAAATTTTGGAACTAATTTGTTTTTTCACGGAATCCTTCAACCCCCGTCTTGTTTAATCTTCCTACAAAATGTGGCGTCATTCTCGCAAATAGATCGCTCTACACAACACTATGAGCACTGTCAGTTTAATTATGGCCACCCGGTATATATATATACACTTTTGGTGCAGCCGATTGCAATCAAAATAGGAGGTGCATATCTACATGTTATAGCAGTTCTATATACAAAATTTCAACGTTTTGAGGCTACCAGTTTTTGAATTATGCGAGTTTTTGAATTATACATACATACGTATGTATGTATGTATGTATGTATGTATGTACGTACGTACATAGTCATAGGCGCCACCAAAAAAAATGTCAATCAAAAGCATTCCATAGCTGTCAAAACAGATATTTTCGTTGAAATATGATACCGAAAATTTTTCGCGATTACAAGAACTTCTTTTTTACTTTGTACAAGGAAATAATAAAAAATAGTAATCCTTCCAGGAGTCAGGAAAAAGCAAATTAATTAATTCAAGGATAACCAAAATAATCGAGACCCACGTCACCTCATTAACAGCATTGTTGTGTAGATTTTTTAAGTATTATTTTACAGTGCTTATTAATTTTATTAATTTACAGTGTATAGTAAAATTTTAATGTTCATGTTAGAGCAGAAAAAAGCTTACAGCGATAGCCTGTTTTTGCATTCTCACGGGAGGAGAATTTTTGGGGTCAAGGGTCAGCGACCAGCTGCATTTTTTCGTCCCCTTTTCTTGCGGGGACGAACTTGTGTTTTTTTTTGTTCAAAGGCGATCCGCTTAGCGGCGCCGATTCTTGATAGAATTATGAGGGTGCAAAATTTGGGATCTGTCTGAAGAGTCGAACGTTAACAGATTTATTATTTTGTTTTTGTGCTTGAAAGTAAGGGGGCTTGTCATTGTGAAAGGATAGGACTGATTTTCTTAGAATTTTGTTGGGTATTTATTGGTCTGTTTCTAGTGGTTAGGAGGGTTACTGTTTTGTGTAGCATTGGTGAGTTTTAATTTTATGGATTTTTTTTAACCAATAGTAATTATAGGCGGTGAACTTTTTGAGCGTCACGAGGTTTTAAATTTGGTCGCTCCCCTGGCGAAGAGACTTTTTCAAGATTTTGACAGATTTTAAGAGTCCTTTTTGAGGGGAGAGAGAGGGCCCGGCGGCCCCTTCTCGGGGTTGTCGTGCGAGAATTGGCCCGAGAACGATGCGGGTTCCCTTCGTATCGTCGTCGGCGAATCCTTTCTGAAGGTCTGCGGCTATGTCCTATTCTCACTGATGTTTTTTCCTTGAGGAAAAATAATGTGTTTTAAATGCAGATTACTGTGACTTGCGCTTATCTTCAGCGAGAACATCATTCAGAAGTCGGTGAACTTTCACCTACAGATTACTGCGGCTTCCACTTTTCTTTGTTGAGATCATCATCGAAATGTTGGTGGACACTCATGTTAAGTTGGACCTCCTTGCATGCAGAAGGACTGTATCCATGAGGAAGATTTTCCCAACGGCTGAGTTCGCAAATTGGTACAGCATTGATGAAGAGAAATTTTTGAACTTCTTTTACGTGCGTTGCGTAGACACTTAGGGAGACGAAATCTGGACAGGAATTTTTCTCCACCCATTGATGAAGAGAAATTTTTGAACTTCTTTTACGTGCGTTGCGTAGACAATTAGGGAGACGAAGTCTGGACAGGAATTTTTCTCCACCGTGAGTTGATTATTTTTTTGATTTTGTATTTAATTCTATATGTGTCCTCAAACTTATTGCCGTTAACTGATTTAGGATTTTGTGGAATCGATTATTAGGAAAAACTTCATCTTTTACTTTACGAAAATTGATTTAAAATATTTGTATATGTAGTGTGAGTTTAAATGCTTGAGTAACCTTCTAAGATTAATAGAAAGTGTAAATTGTTTCATTAAGATTTTGGTGAGATTTGGAAATATTTAAGGACATAAAAAGTGTTTCAGACTACTTAAGTATGGTTCAGTGATAATTACGAAATTATTGTAAGATACGTAATTAATAATTTTGAATACAATATTGATTATGGTTTAGATTGTCGCATGAAGAATTGTGAGTAATTTTTAGTAAATGTTTGTAGGGGTAGTTTGGCCAGCTATTCTGAATGAATAATCTTTTGGAATATTAAATAAATGTTTTTATTTGTTTTACTATTGTATGTTTTTTGTGTTTTTTATCTTGTGGTCTACTGTAGGTCACCCATGTGATCCTTTCGGAAAACATGGTTAAACTTCCATTCGAACCTGGGTAGTTTATTGCGAGCGTAGGAGAATTTAATGTTATTTATGACTATACGATCAGATATATTAATTTAACTGGTGTTTTGACTTCTTAGTGTGTGAGATTTATTTCTCCCTGGTGTTTTGAACTGTTCTGTGTTTTACTTTTACGTGTTTGCGGCTATCTCTAAGGATGTATTCAAATTTATGTGTTTTCAGGAAGGAGAGCCGATTAGTTAGTTTTAGTGAGAGATAGTATGTTGATGATTCAGGGTCGGTAATGCATTTTACATGAATATTAATATTTTGAGTTTAACAAAAGGCCAGGGAGGATTTTTCATTTCATTCAACTTACGAGTTGAGAGTTGATATGATAAAACTTAATTTACTGTGTTGAGGATTTATGAAAATTTAATATAGCTTAAAGAATTAATTAATTTGTTTTCAAACACCAGACTCTAGGATTATGATTTTATTGAACTCATTATATTTTTATGAGTATTTTTTAGTGTTTTTTTTTAGTTTGTCACGGCACCAAGAGAGGTTGAGTATGCAAGTTAAATTTAAAAATAAAATTTAAAAATATTATTAAAACCCGCAAAGTTTTTCTTATTTAACAGCATAAAGGATCCACTTAGGTTAAGTTAATTTATTGAAGTAAAGCACACAAGAGCGAATCTGCAGAAAGCATATTAAGACGCGAGAGGACTTTCTAGGGAAAGCTGGCTGATATTAACATAAGACGTAGAGAAAAGCTAAAAAAACACCCCAAACGCATTTGCCTTGATTAAAACCCCGTGTCGTACTATCAGTATTCATTTATAATATACATTCAGTTATTTATAAACGTGCCGACTTGAAACTACTTAAGTTATTCAGGAAACGTTTTGTGCCTTACATTTCCCGAGCCTCGGGAAATGGGTCTCTATAAACGAGAAAGTTAAAGCTATGGGTCAGATGTTGGGTTAGGTAACCAATTCGACATATCGATAACATCTAATATCCGTTTTATCTAACGAATTCGAAAATAACGCGAGACAGTCGGATATTACATATCCACAGAAATCAAAATTACTCAATTAATATAGTGGGATATTCTGAAAATGTTATTACCCAAAGGACGTTAGCCCAGAAAGGTATTAATTTCAAATCGGGCTATTGATTGAAGCCGAACTCAAATTAATTAAATCGAACCCAAAGGGCTATTAATTCAAAATTCAATTTATTTTGCGTCGATTCGCTTTTCAAACTGTTGCCACCAAATCTCAACGACATGTATTATATATAAAGAAACTAAATAATTAAGAATCTGCATGAAGACATGATTGTTTCCCGCATTGTGAAGAAACAATGGTATAGTTTGACCGCCTCCTCCACGCCCATGAACGCAAACACGCATGCGCCATTCGGACCGAATTATTTTCAAAATAGGGTGGAAGGATGGAGACTTTCTTTCCTTCCAGCATATTTCTTTCCGGTGAAGAGAATGTTTTCACGTGACTTTTCATGTCGCAAAAAGTAATAACGTCCCTTTTGGACGATTCTATGTGTTTTGGCAGAATACCAGCCAGGGCTGCGATTGAGACGGTCGAACTATACTTAAAGCCATCCAATTTTGATTAACGTAGTCCTCCAGCCGAACATGGGCACTCGGAAGCTCGAATTTTGAAATTTGAATTTGTTTTATTATTATCTATTTAAAATTTTGTAAAAATTTAACAAAATTTTTGATTAACCAAGTTAACGATTTCAAAGCGAGCAATGGCAACACTCTGCGGGAAAAAAAACATTTTTATCTCCAGCGCGCGAGACTGTATCGGAAATTGTAAACATATGTTATTTTTAAACAATTTGCAATATTGCTGTTGAATTTTATGTGGTTCAAGTCCGAAGAACATGATATTCAATAAAAAAAAGCAACACAAAACGTTAGAGAAAGTGCCTTTGGACGTAATATATCATCTGAAATTGTATTGTTCTTTTAATTTATGCTTTTACATTGAAGTAAAAATTGAAAGCAGAACAAAAAAAGGGGGGAACTGAAAGTTTTCAAATTTCATATTGGGTTCCCAAAGGGTCTTTTTTTAACGTTTTATATGTTACGTTTATTTATTAAATATAAATTATTCTTCACGCTTAAATCATAAATTTCAATACAACAGCAGTATCGCGATCGCGAAGTAATTTAAAAAGAGCATATCTGTAGAATTTTCGATACACAGTCTCGCTCGCTTTAAATAATAATAATAAAAAAAACATTCCGTACAGTGTTGCCATGGTTCGCTTTGAAATCGTTGAGTTTCTTAATCAAAAACTCATATATGCTTTACAAAATATGAAATAGATAATAAAACAAATTTGGCCTTCCAGATGCCCATATTCGGTGGAGAGGTACGTTATTCAAAATTGGATGTCTCTAGGCACCGTTCTTTTATCACAAAGCGAGAAACATCCGTACATTTATGCAGATTCTTCATAATTTAATTTCTTTAAATATAATGCAGAGGTTTAACATCTGGTGGCAACAATTTGAAAAATGATTCGCCGTTCCTAGCGAATCAAAGCAAAATACCAAAACGAAATTAATAGCACTTCTAGGCTAACGCCCTTCGGGCTAAGAATAATTGTAGCTAATTGTAATTAGATACGTCTTATTTGCTGACAGTAAATCGTATTTATATCACACAAGTTACATCCTCTGGACGTCTAAAAGCTACCTCAATGCGCGGCTGTTGACGCACTTGTACCAGGAAAGCAAAGATAACAAATCGAAGCAGTTGCGCTGCGCGCAACACATGGCGCAAAAACTGGCAGGAAATACTAAGTTTCATAATTTATTTCTCCCAGGATATTATCCTTGAGGATGCTCAAGATTAATGAATCATTTACAAGTAGGGAGGACAAATCCTCTCCGATAACGGGTACCAGGCACCCCGAGGACATTACAGAAAGTTAATATTTCAACGGAATGCGTATCGAGGGGAGAGATCGTTCCTGGTCAGGCATCATTATTCGAATTCCATGATTGAATAAAATGAGGGAAGATCTTAGAATCTTTTTGGCTTCCGGTAAAGCAAATCATTTCATTACGTGCTATTCCAGACTTTAATTACAATTGGATGCAAGAAATGTTTAGCGGATATGTTACCGGCAAAGTATGAAACTCTAGTGCATACGCCTTCATAGAATTCTATTCTATAGAAGAATATTGTATTCTATTCTACAGAAGAATAGAATACAATTCAATCTTAGAATTTTATTCTATTCTATAGAAGAATCTTAGATTCTAGGACAGAATATAGAATTGTTAGACCTAGAATAGAATGCCGTTTAGGCCTAGGCATTCTATAGAATGCCGTTTAGGCCTAGGCATTCTATAGAATGCCGGACGTTTTTAGGCAAAGCATGAAATATGAGAAATATTACAGATTTTACCTAGGCATTCCATACCCAGGCGTTCTATAGAATGACAAATGCAAAGCATGAAAAAAGAGGTTACGACAAGAGTGTTATTTAAAAGTAGTTCATTCCTCAAAAATATAAACGCTACTTTTAAAAAATTAATAAGCGCCATTAAAAAACTGCTGTTTGAAATACATAAAAAATTAGTGAGATGATCTTGATACAACATAATAAATTAGTATTTTCAGTTTGGTTGAGAGTGAGAACCAGTTATAAGGTATTGCTCCCGCCTTCTTAGCATGCCTTCGTGGTGTAGTGGTCAGCACGCTCGGCGCGTATCCGAGAGGTCCGTGGTTCAAGTACCGGCGAGTGCATTGCTCATTTTTCTTCTTTCCTGCTTTAAAAAAATACCTAGTGTGTCTAAAGTGGAGCCAGAACTAAAAGGTTGGTGGATGATGATTCTCCACCACCACGATTTGGCGATTGGGTCCTTTAATCCCCAGTCCCCTTTAAAAGGGGAAGTATGTAAGGTATTCCTCTCGCCGTCTTCGTGTTGTAGTGGTCCACACTCTCAGCGGGTATTCGAGAGGTCAGTGGTTCCAATCTGGAGGAGGGGATCGCTCTTGTTTTTCATGTCTCCTGCTTTCAAAAAATACCTAATGACTCCACAGTGGCGCCCGAACTAAAAAAGGTGGTGGATGATGCTACCAGCCAGGATTTGGCGACTGGGTCGAGAAAAACTTCTTTATACAAATTACTGAAAAAATTCGAAAACCAGTAAATTTTAGAATTTAATGAAATATTGTAATATTTATCAATATAATATTTCCCCCCTCCTTCTTGTCATGCCTTCGTGGTGTGATGGTCAGCACGCTCGGCGCGTATTCGAGAGGCCCTTGGTTCGAGTCCCGGCGAGGGCATTACTCATTTTTCATCTATCCTGCTTTAAAAAAAGTACCTAGTGTCTCTATACAGTAAGATCTACCTCACAGCGGAAATTAAATTCAGGAACATTATTAAGTTTCACAACAATGCCCTTTTTAATGCCTTTTCGTTTTTTACGGCAGGGCTCACAGAGATGGCTGTACGTGACAATTTCTTTAAGTGTAACGTTTCGGTACTTCGTTGAAAGTATTTTCAACATTCTGTCACGTTCGCTAGCAATATTCAAATGAGTTTTCATGAAGTGCGGGAAATAATTCAGCGTAGGTGACGTAATACTGAATAGTACTCCCGTTTTCCATGTACTCTTCTTTTCCACAGACATCGGATTCTTGTGATTCAGCAGCCAATAGTTCCGGAATGCGTAATGGCAAACCGAACATTGAGTTGATCAATGTTAACGTATTTCGCTTACTGCGCATGCTCAATAGTGTATCGTTGGCGTGGGAGAAAATACTGGCGAATAAAAATAAACAACCCTACACAAGCCTGTTCATCATGTTGGCCTTAGCGACTCTTTACAATTGCAATACTATGGACACTTTTTTTGCGCTTGCTTCTGTTTCATTTCATTTTGGTTTATTTTGTTCATAAACATTACATTTAATATCAGTTATTTGTAATATTTTCTTTAGCTTTAATTCAGTAATTTAAACTACATATATTCTTTAAGTTGTTAAAGTATTTATGAATGGAACGCATGGTAAATAATCGATTGCTTTTATTCCTCAGAAGTACAATCAATAAACATTCAGCTCAAGTAAAATCAATAAACAACATCATGTAATGTTTTCTGTTTTGTGACCCTTCTTAAACGTAAATTTGGGGAGTTTACAATTGATATGTACACCTAAGTAATGAAGCAACGTACAACCTAACGAGTTTTAAAACCCCGAACTGTTCACGTTCAGATAACAGAACATCAACCATATACCATATTTATCTTCTTTTAAAATGACGCCAAAGTCGTAATTGCGCCAAAATTCTTTTCCGGGCATGCGCAGTGTGCGTAATTCGTTTACCATTGTTCAACTGATGTGCGGTCTGCCATTACGCTTCTAGGGTTCCTTCTTAGTAGTCATTTCCGCTTTTTTACATGATTTACTAACTTCTGGAAAGTAGTTCGGTTTTTCGAAACAAATTGGAAATGCATTTCGTACTTTGACAGTTTTCTAGGAAATTTGTGAAATATGAATTGTTTCGTGCATTGCCGGCCAGTTTTAGTACTTAAATACAGTACTTAATCAGTTACTTAAATAAGTATTTTCAATGAGAATAAAAGAAGAAGCATTGTTAAGTCGTAGAGTCATTCGGTTATTTTGAAGCAGGAGTACATGAAAAGTGAGCAATGCCCTCCGCGGGACTCAAACCTGGACCTCTCGAATACGCGCCGAGTGTGCTAACCTTTACACAGTGAAGGACAAGCTGGAAGCAGGAAAAAACTACCTTATATACTCCCTTTGAAAGGGCGTTTGGGGATTAGGACTCGAACCTGGACCTCTCGAATACGCGCCGAGTGAGTTAACCGTTACACAACGAAGCCATGCTGAAAGGAGGGAGGAAAGGAGAGAGAAAATATCTTATAAAGTTCCTAAAGAAGTTACAACCACGTTTCTGTCACGTGCAATAACTACTCTTTAACTATTGCTATGAACCGACCTTGTTATACGACTAATTTATGTCTTACGACCGATTAACATGTTGAGTTTAATAATAAATGAAGTTACTAATTTTTCCTATAAGTAGTGTTTTGCTAAATGAAAATGTATTCTTTTTAAACCAGAAAATTCAACTTTGGTTAAATTTGTACACAGCGACTAACGATTACTGTATTCCGTCCAAAGATAATTTTGAAGCTCTGAAAAAAGATGCTTGCAGTGTCCAATGATGTACACCAAAGAGTCAAAGCATTCTGATCATTTACTCAATAACGTGTTGTGTGGCCTGTGGCCTGCAAAATAGCTGCATTGGCCTTGGCACGGATGCCACAAGTGCTTGTTAGATGATTGGAGACAAGTTATACCAAATGTCTAAGCAGCGGTCATATGCAATGTCAACACATTCAGACATGGTGGTATTTAGCTCTGAGCTACCACTACATGACATCCCAAGCGTGCTCTATCGGGATGAGATCCGGCGAGTTAGGTGGCCAGGATATTAATTGGAGCTCATCCTTATTTTCTTGAACTACTCCAATACAGTTCGAGCTTTGTGACATGGAGCGCTGTCCCGCTGGAAGATTCAGTTTCCGGTTGGAAGACAGACATCATGTAAGGATGCAACTGATCCACAGTTATGTTCAAATATTCCTCAGCTTTCATGGTTTGTTCTACCACAAACTAAGGATCCGAGAACAGCTCATGAGAACATCCCCCAAAGCATGATTCCACCACCACCATTCCTGTGTATGACCTGCTGTACCATGGAGGTAGGAAGTAAGAGAAGAGGCCTTATCTGGTTTTGCGCATTCACTGCTTAGAAGCAGTGGCGATCCCTCTTGGAGACCAAAACATTCAGTGACTTGTAAGGTATTTCTCCCGCCTTCTTCGCCTGCCTTCGTGGTGTAGTGGTCTGCATGCTCGACGCGTAACCGAGAGGTCCGTGGTTCGATTCTCGGTGAAGGTGTTGCTCATTTTTCATGTCTCCTGTTTCGAAATAACCTAATATCTCTACACTGGCGCCCGAACTAAAACAGTGGTGGATGATGATTCTCCACCACCGCGATTTGGCGATTGGGTCCCCCGAACTCCACTCGGCCTTTAAAAGGCGGAGTATGTAAGGTATTTCTCCCGCCTTCTTCGCATGCCTTCGTGGTGTAGTGGTCTGCATGCTCGATTCGTAACCGAGAGGTCCGTGGTTCGATTCCCGGCGAAGGTGTTGCTATTTTTCATGTCTCCTGTTTCGAAATAACCTAATGTCTCTACAGACTTACCATTAAGATCAATGGGTTTTGGCATGATCGGATGTAAGCATTTTGTAATTACGTTGTAAATATACGTATAAATGTATACATTTTCTTTATGTACAATATTTCAGAGTCCTAAGTATGTGAAAAAAATGCATTTTTAAACTAACTTTCATTGTGAATGGAATTAAATGCTATACTTTCCCCAGAACAGTTTAATTTAAATGAAATATTTTCGCAAATTTTCGTTAATTACATTAGAAAAAAAAATGTAAGTTAATTCGATTTTATTCGGTTATGGATTATAAAAATTAAGAACAAAGTTTATTTTATTATTATTTAAACTTCGCAATATTTCTTTTTCATTTGCAGAGTTTCTTCCTAAAATACTTTGTCAAATATGAGATCATTTTTTAGCTTCTGAGGCATCTTTTAAATCGAAAATCTGAGTCAATTTATAATTAATGCTCTGTTCGATTCCTTTCAAATTAAAGCACCTTTTATTTTAATAGTGACATACACTAAATGTTGGTGTTGATTTCCATGCACTTAACTTTCTATAAATATTTCTGAAAGGGAATAAAAAAAGAATTTTTTTATATTGTTTAAAACTTGTAACTTAGTTATTATAAAATGCAAGAAAATAATTCTTTCATACTTGTAACTGAGTTATTATGAAATGTAAGGAAATAATTCTTTAATACTTGTAACTGAATTATTATGAAATGTAAGGAAATGATTCTTTAAATTACTAAAGAATTATTTCCTTATTTAATGGGAATTTTTTTACTCTTAATTTCAACAATACATATTCTAAAAGTTTTCTTTACCACTTCATTAACTACACATCTCATAGAATTTGCTTTACCATACCTTTTAACAGATAGCTTTCCAGTGCAAACAATTCTTGTTTAAATTGTTTAATAAAAATATTTGTCAACAGAATTTTAATTTATGTTTACACTTAAATGTTAACGTTATATATTTAGATATTTATAATCGTTATAAATTTAGATATATTTAATAACTAGATTTCTTCACAGTAACTTTTACAGGAGTTTATGATACCATACCTTTTAACAGATAGCTTTCCAGTGCAAACAATTCTTGTTTAAATTGTTTAATAAAAATATTTGTCAACAGAATTTTAATTTATGTTTACACTTAAATGTTAACGTTATATATTTAGATATTTATAATCGTTATAAATTTAGATATATTTAATAACTAGATTTCTTCACAGTAACTTTTACAGGAGTTTATGATGGAATAAATCTTTCATTTCCAAATATATTTATAAATAATTTAATAAATATTATAATAAATATTTATAAATAATTTGCTAAATGCAGATATATGCCTTTTGCAAGCGTGCGTACCCATATATATTTAATATTTTTCAATTTCGGAGTATGCAAATCTAATTTCTGTGCATTCACTACATTTTTCAAGTAAAGAATTTACAATAATTTAGCATATACCAGAAGGTTTTGCATAAGAAATATGTATATATATATATATACATATAATTTAAACGTAAATTACACGCATTTTTTTAATATCCACACAATATCAGTTTTCCTTTGAAATTTCTCCACTATTTAATAAAAACTTAACCTGACCTATGTGCCTAATTACAAATATTTTAACACGCATAATTTCATATTTACATTAAGCCGTCAAGTTTCAAACCTTAGACTTAAAACAGGTTTTAGGATGCATTCATTATCAAATTCAAATTTTCTAGTAAATATATTTTGGAAAATTTGTAGAGATATTACGTTTTTAGAAGCAGGATATATTGAAAAATGAGCAACGCCTTCTCCGGGAATCGAACGACGGACCTCTCGAATACGCGTCGAGCATGCAGACCACTACACCACGAAGGCATGCGAAGAAGGCGGGAGAAATACCTTATATACGCTCCCTTTTAAAGGGCGACTGGGGTTTGGGGGACTCAATCGCCAAATCGCGGCGGTGGAGAATCATCATCCACCACCTTTTTAGTTCGGGCGCCAGTGTAGAGACATTAGGTTTATAGAAGCAGGATATATTGAAAAATGAGCAACGCCTTCGCCGGGAATCGAACCACGGACCTCTCGGTTACGCGTCGATCATGCAGACCACAACATCACGAAGGCATGCGAAGAAGGCGGGAGAAATACTTTATAAATTCAATACTTCGCTTAGCGATTTTACCCAGTTTAATAGTTCTCTGATAATGTAATAAATAATAACTATCAGTTTCACATTTAAACATTATTCTCACTGTCATCAGATCGCAATCTTGATTGCCTTACTGTACATAATATTGCTTCATTTTTTAACACAGTTAAAACAACTAATTGAATCCAAGTTCACAAATACATGAAATTTTCATACGTCGATGTAATCCAAAAGCAAAATTCGATACAGTTTTACAAAATATGAAATAGATAATAAAGCAAATTCCAAATTTGGGCTCCCAGACTTGGAATACAGATCGTGTAGAGATCCCAGATCGTGTAGAGGATTACATTATTTGAATTTGATGGCTGTAGGTACCGCTGTTTTATCGCAATGCAAGAAGAATACATATATTTATGCAGGTTCTTCATTATTTAATTTCTTTAAATACAGTACAGGGCGATAATATTTGATGGCAACAATTTGAAAAGTGAGACGCCGTTTATAGCGATTCGACGCAAAATGCCAAAACGAAATCAAGGGTTCTGGCTAAACAAATCAAACACTAAATATTTCCGTGACTTTCAATTATGTATCTACAATGCACGAAATATTTCATTATAATTAAAAATCTATTAGAATAGTAGTTATAAATTAAAGTCTCATATTTTCAATGTATTTAGATTTAACTGCGAAGCAAAAAAAGTGAGTGTTATTGTTTTTACACCTCTTTCAATCGCAGAATCTTTAGTTATTCAGTTGCTTAAATATCAAAAAGAGAGTGTTGATCTTGCTTAACAATTTCTTCAAACGTAATAATATACCAAGCTAAGATAAAGCAAATATTAGGTGTCATATATTGAATGCAGTGTTAATTTTCTGTTTTTTATTCTGTGTAAAATATTCTAAATCCATTCCTGAAATATACAGTTTAAACACATTATTTCGTATATACTATTTCTGTTTACAAATTCTCTTTATCATAACTGAAACTCAACCGATTAATTTATCGAACATAGCGTAACATTTACATCTTCTGGCCGAAAGTATTTGTCCTTCACATTTTCTCTCTGTAATGATTAACGAACGGACAAATGAAATTTCTTTAAGTATAACTATACCAACGAAAATGGCATTTGTTTGTCCAATTTTTTCCAACTATCTTTTACGATCTTCCTAAATTTCATGCCTATAAAATAACCAACATTCCTAACTAATAGCTGCAAACAGAGATACATTAATCATTTTTAGTTTTGAAAGCTGAATAGGCGACATTTGGTGTAAGATATTAAGCAAAAAATAATTTGAATGTCTTAAATGTAGATCCTTGAATCGCATTAAATTTTAATGTTCCTAGATTTATTTTCAATTTGTCAAAGTAACTAAAAAGAAAACGTTATGAAATAGCAATAACACTAAAAGGAGTAATAATAAACTCGGAGATTATTTATTCGTAGTTAAAAGAAAAGTAAATTCCATGATAGGCAAAGGCAAATTCCATAGCTTTAACGTCGAATGGACAGTGCGCAATCAACTGAAATTCCACTTTTTGAGTAAAATGTACGAAAGCAAATTAGGAAAATGTTAAAATGAATTAAATACATTTGGAAAATTGTCTCGGAATTAAGTCCTTAATTTGATAAACTTCCACGAATGTTGGTTATTCTCCAAATTAACAAAAATTTAATATTGAAATCGTTTTAAAATTAATTTTATTAAATTACAGTAAATTATTTTATCTCTGCAAATCGGATAAACTTCCTTGATTTTACTTTATTAAAAAAATACAAAGCGAATACAAATCTCAGAACATGTGTGAATTAATGTATTTTTTCCTTAGTAATATCAGCAACCCGAAATATAAAACAAAAGCAGTTACAATGAAAATTGCAACTATAAATACATTTCATAGAATGAATGAGACATAAATTACGTATGCTTTAATGTTTATTCCAAAAATTCTAGCCTTTTCAGTAATCCAATCTCAATGTGTGATCTCATAATCACATGTTGCCAATTCCATAAAAGCATTTTTCTCAGTGTAGTGCACAGTAATGCTCTGCAATATTAAGACAATTAATTCTTTTCCCCTTCAATCAACAATTTCAAACACAGTAATCCACTGCAAAGTTTTGGCACTCCATTTCCCGCAGACCATAGACACATCCGACCATGCTTACTACTATTTTCTGGACTTTGATTATAGACATTAAATTGCAATTTTCTCCCTAAACCCGTCATTTCGTCGACACCCCTTCCACCGATGAATGGGTCAGCAGCCTCGGCCAATCACAGGGCAACCCGCTGCGGTGCAAGATTCCGAACTGGTTAATCGATCTTACAACTGTTACTCTGTCCGCCAGAAGATTATTGGGGCCGTAATTTCTTCATAAAAGCCAGTGCACAGTGAAAGGCTTCTCCCAGTGGATATCAATCAATAAATGGAGTATTTTATCTCCTAAGAAAAACAATACTTCAACCTAAAATCGACGCTCATATTACAGCCGATTTTGTCCAAGATTATTTTCAATCACTGTGAAGCGATCGGTCTTAAAACTGTAGACAGCGAATATAAAAGCTACTCAAGAGCCAGTAATGAAAACTAACTGTCTCAAAAGGTGCAACCTTTTTCACGCAGTGTAAATGAAAAGTATTAATACTTTATAAAAGATGCAGTCTCCATAGCCTAGAAACAGGGTCGGACTTAGATATATGAAAACCAATATTCCTGAATCACAGTCATTTCTTACTTATGTGCAAAGACAATCAAGATTAGGAATTTGAGAAGTCTTGTTTGCCGATAACCCAGATAAGACTAAAAATCTATGGTTGTTGATCTCATTCCTCTTCTCTTTTATAACAAAAGAGGAAAAAAAATTGCAAAAAGAGACAATTTTTGCTCTTAGTAACGCAATGACATTTTAAGCATCAACTCGTTATTTGAGATATTTGAAGATCTGAGCAATCGAAGAACAAGACAAAATATTTTCCAGACTACATTATTCTTTTCCGACTGCCTTCAGCTGTGATCACAATAAATATCAAGAAAAAGTAGCGGAGTATATAGAATTTTCCTTTTGCAGCAAGCCAGGGGTATGTGTCTTCACATAAAATATGTAAATAAAGAAATTGAAAGATTTCACAAAATATAAGAAATTTGAGAACGTTTCACGCTTATAGTCCCAGCTTTAGGGAGCTAAGAATTTATCGTTCATTTTTCGGTACTAGTTGTATAAAATATTTTAGGAAAACTTGAAAGGGAATTTATAGGCAAGCGTGAATAAATAATGATTTACATTAGCTGCTTATAGACAGCTTGCAATTTTAATGCATTTCATTCTATACCAGTTTTGCATGCATGCATGTTCAGCTTACTATTTAGAACTCTACATGGAATTTGGAAAGAATATTGATTTGATTTCTTCCCTCTCTTCTGCATGCCTCCGTGGTGTAACGGTTAGCACACTCGGCGGGTATTCGATAGTTCCAGATTTCAGTCCCGGCGAGGGCATTGCACATTTTTCATCTTCCCTGCTTTAAAAAATTTTAATGACTCTACAGAGGCGCCCAAATTAAAAAGGTGGTGGATGGCGATTCTTCACCACCAGGATTTGGTGACTGGGTCCCCTAATCCCCAGTTGCCCTTTAAAAGGGGGAGTATGTAAACAAAATATATGTAAGTCCCTAATAAATCAAACTGAATCGAATTTAAAGTAATAAACTGAGAGTGTTTTCTACACAACGTTTATTGACGAACACCAAAGACGAACTGATACTACATATACATACTTCTGACATCACTGTTTTTTTTTACAAATAAACACCATTGCCATCTATTGGCAATCTGAGGCTTCATAATCATAAACTTATATTTAACATTATATAAGGTATTTTCTTTCTGCTTTCAGCATGTCTTCGTGGTGTAATAGTTAGCACACTCGGCGCGTATTCGAGACGTCCAGGTTCGAGTCCCGGCGAAGGCGTTGCACGTTTTTCACGTCTTCCGCTTCCAAATATCCAAATAACACTACAACATCATTATTTAAATCAAATTAATTAATCTTATAAGAATGAATATGAAACACGATTTTAAAATGCATAGATAAAGAAACAAAATAAACGGATCAAGTTATGTAGGATTGAAATAAAAACAGCTTTAATACAGTGAATCGCAAGGAATAGTAATACAACTTTATGGCATGGTGCGGCATAGCAAATGCAACAATGTCTTCAATGCAATGCATGGTGGAATGCGAAATGCGGAAGCAGGAACAGAGACGTATGGAAAGCATGGAAAATTAAAGTCGTCTTAATCACGGATATTTATGGCAAATAAAATTGGATTTCGGATAAATTGTTCAAATGAACCAATTGCAGATACCTGCATCACAAAGATTAGGAACTGACTGACAACCATTTTGGAAGACAGCTGATATGACACGTTCCTCTATCTCCATTCTGCATCTAATCCTGCACTGAATTACGAAAATTCTTACTTCTTCCATGCCCACTTATCCTTATTACACATTGTATACTGTAACTGTGTTTTGCTCTTCGTAAAGTATTTTCTAATAATCACATTACACAACGAAGTAAAAAACATAAAGTTAAAAACAAATGAAAACTCTCAAGTCTTAATAAGTCGCAACTACACTGAGTACCAATAAGTATTTGGACACCTATGCAAATGACGATATCTGCGGTCCTAAGGTACGTCACGGACTCCGCCGGTATCAATTGTGTAGAAAACAGCATCGGCTTTAGTCGCATGCAAGATGCCTCGCAGTTCGGAGATCACTGATTTCGAGAAAGGTATAATTATCGGGTATCACAAACGTGGCCGATCCTTAAGGGACATATCTAGCGATCTGAAGTACCCAAAATCGACAGTGGCCTATGTGATTAAGAAGTGGAAGGTGAGCGGTGATTGTCGGAATGAGCCCCGAGTCACCAGACCAACAAAACTGAGAGATAGAGACGGACGAGTGCTGTCCAGAGAAATTCGGAAGAACTGCACCCAACCGATGGCCCTCATCCGCGAGGAGTTTCAACAGGCATCCGGAAGTATTGTTTCGATGAATACCATCCGTAAGGAAGCACATCTGCTTGGTTTTCATGCTTGTGCTGCTGTCCATAGGCCTTTGATCGCGAAGTCCAACCGCGCTGCTCGGTTAATGTGGTGCAAAGCACATCGAAATTGGACCGTAGATCAGTGGATACGGGTTCTTTGGAGTGACGAATCAAGTTTCACCCTTTACCGTTCTAATGGCAGGGTCTGAGTCTGCCGTCTACCTGAAGAACGTCTCCTGCTAGAATGCATTGTGCCAACAATCAAGTTCGGCGGAGGTGGAATTATGGTTTGGGGGTGTTTCTCCTGGTATTGGCTGGGACCCTTGGTCCCAATTCATAGTAAGCTCAACTCCGATGCCTACTGCACTATTTTGGATGACAATGTGCTTCCTACGTTGTGGCAGTTTTACGGGTTGGACCCTGTTATTTTCAGGATGACAATGCCAAATGTCATGTTTCGACGTTAACCGAGGCTTGGTATGGTGCCAATGGGGTTCATCGAATGGACTGGCCTGCCCAGAGTCCAGACCTGAACTCTATCGAGAACCTCTGCGACGAGTTGCATCGCCGAATTCAGGGGTGCACTACCCGTGCAAAATCGGTGAAGGAACTTCTATGTCTTCTCCAAGCCGAGTGGAAGAAAATACCACTAGCTGTCACACAAAGACTTATGGAAAGTATGCCCCGGAGGATCCACGCTGTAATTACCTCTCGTGGAGGCTCTACCAACTATTGATTTTGAATAAGGGTAGTTTTTCTTTTCTATCACAGGTGTCCAAATACTTATTTGGTAGTCAGTGTATTTGGACTCCCGAATGGGATATTAGTCTTGAAACAGCATTTGCGTTGAATCACTATAAACGGTGTTTCACTTTTCAAATTATTGCCATCACATATTATAGCTCTATGTTATACTTAAAGAAATTAAATAATGAAGAATCTGCATGAACGCATGCATGTTTCCCGTATTTTGAAACAACAACGATACCTAGAGGCGTCAAATTTTGAATAACCTGTATGAAGGGCCTGAAAGACCGAATTTTGAATTGGTTTTATTATCTATTTTCTATTTTGCAAACTTTTAACGAATATTTGATTAAGAAACTCAACTACTTCAAAGCGAGCAATGGCAACACTGTACAAAAAAAATTACCTCCAGCTCGCGGAAATTCTAAAAATATACTCTTTTAAATTACTTTGTGATGTTACTGTTGAATCGAATTTGATGTTGCGTAAGGGCAAGAACGTGATTATGAAATAAAGTAAACAGACAAAACTTTAGTAATAAAAAAAATAAAAGCTTTGTAAAGACATCTGAACATTGATGTGATTTCTCTATCATCTAAACTTAACTGATGTGTTACCTAACCTGAACAGTGATGTGATGGACTGAAGACAGTCTGAGGGGATAAAAATCAGAAAAATATATGCCATCACTTAACTCTGGATCGGAAATTCTAAACGCATACTGCTATTCTACTTTAAAAAAAATTTTGTGATTTTGCTGTTGAACTGTATATGGCGTAAGTGTGAAAAAAATGATACTTAATAATAAAGCTAAAAAGACAAGAAAAAGGGCTTAGTAAGCAGCGAGTTGACTACGAGCTTAAAAAATCTTGAAACCTTTTAGGCGACTGTTAAAATCTGAAACCTTTCAGACTTTCTTTTTTTCTAATTATCATCAGAAATTTGGTTTACGTAATAGAGTGAAAAGAGATTTAAGGGAATTTGAACTGATATCTGTGTCGAATGCTTTATCTGAAGTTGTAAAGTATTAGATGCCAGCAATCTTTAAATTCAAATATTAAATTTTCATCAAAAAATCTGTTTGGATCGAAATAATAAATACTAATGAAACAATCATATTCATACTTGATATTGACAATTCGTCTGAAATATAAATGCATAGTATAGTTCGACCGCCTCCACCGCGACCATGAGCACAAACACGCATGCGCCATTTGGACCGAACTATTCTCAAAATAAGGTAGAAGGATGCGGACTTTCTTTCTCTTCAGCATATCTCTTTCCGAAGAAGCGAAGATTTTCACGTGACCTTTCACGTCGCAGCAAGTGATAACGCCCCTTTTGGACGAGTCTATGTGTTTTGGCAGAATGCCAGCCAGGGTTGCGTTTGAAACGGTCGAACTATAATAGTATTTTAATTACGTTTTGCAACATATAATGAAAAGAACTAAAATCGTTTCAATTTAGACTTCGTTTTGTTTCACGGTTAATATTTCAGAATGTAACGCTTTTCAAATTTCGAAATTTGCATGATAATCATTTCAGTGTTTTCCCAAAATTTGGGCTTTGACATTCATATTGTTACGTGCGTATGGGTTCATAATTGATTGAACGCGCAAGTCTGATGAAAAGTTAATAAAATTTATTATCATCAAAAGAAATACAACAAAATACCGAAATGTTTCCTCACAGACACTCGTACAATATCGCAATATCACACAGTAGTTATATTTTAAAGTACTAAAACGTTAAATAGAACACAATTTAAAGCTCAGAGAAAGCTAATCCGATCTTAAAATTACAGCGGCTCAGTCAACATCAATAACTTAATAAACAATTGAACTGCGATTTTTCTCCGACTCTCTAAACCTTTTTAATCATGCACGAGAACATTCTTGTAATTTTTATTTTCTCGATGTTTCTGGAAAGCAAAAGAGTACAATTACGAGATATATATTCACTAAATGTTAAATGCACGTGCTCCTGTATTTTTACTTTTTGGGCGTATCTTTCTCTTAAAACACGTCACGCGCTGCATTGTACGGGGAAATACACCAATTTTAATCACATTTCTACTAAAAATAGCTAAGTATATACAAAATCCGTAACAATATATTTCCGAGCAGCTGGAGCAAAAATTGCAGCACGAATGAGGGTTGTGTTGGAGAGTTCGGCTAGATGAATCGACACATACGTATAATATCTTATTTTGCTGGCTTTATCGCTGTTAGTTTCTGAATTCTATGCGATGCCGATCAACTCTAATGGTCTATTCCTGGTGTTAAACTGTATGGCTATTATAAAGCCGAGATGAAGTGAGGTCGTCACCATCATCAGGGTTGTCCGAGTCCCAAGTGATAAGTGCAAGTGATCATAGTAAGTATGCCTGATAGAGATTACTTATAGGTAGTTGTATACATACATGATGCCTTTAACGTTAGACTCCTCCATTCCTTTAAATATCAACTGGATAAAAGGACACACCGGGCAGAAAGGCAACGAACGAGCGAATGAAATAGCTAAAACCGCAGCTCTCAAACCAGAAATTGACAAGGAAGTTCCGCTTTCCGCAGAAGTTGCAAAAAAGCTCCTCAAGACAACATTCCAAGAGACATTGTCATCATGATGGCAGGAAGAAGAGACAAGAAGATTTACTTACAACATTGTCCCAATACCTACTCTCAAGAGACTCAAATGCAACCGACTCTTCCTCCAGGCCTGTACCAACCACGGGAAATTCCCAGCGTATTACAGACGATTCCTCAGACGGGACGTCAACTGTTCTTGCGGTTTTCGCGGGGAAGACGCGGACGGGCTACATTTCCTGCTCTCCTGCCCTTTGACAGAGCACCTCCGACAGCAGTACTTTCCTTCCGACTACATCACATATTTTGTGAATAGACTGCTCACGGACTATTACTGCAACAAGGACATCTTAGAGATAATGAAGCAAGTGAATAAAAATAATTATATCCAAGAAACTAAAGATTAATGTAAAATGTAGAAAGGCGGCCTAACCGTCAGATTTATAGCGATGACTAGGATGACTTCCTAACACTGTAGTGCCATTAACTTAGTTTGGCGGAGCAGGTTAAGTAAAGTGGCCAAATACATGATGCCTGTTAGAGTATTCCAAGCAACACTGTGCAAAATTCTAAGAGCTTACTATGTTTGTGTCATAGTTTTTATATGTAAATAGAAACCATTTTATAATTTTCACTTAGTATGTGATCCCCGCGTAGGCATTCTGCAACGCAATGCAAAGTATTTCACATAATTATTTCGTATATTTTGAATTCCTGTTTGATAAAAGTGCACAATAAAATTCGTTACAAGTTATGTGAAATATATGTTTCTGCTTTGCAATGAAAAGTATGGCTCCCGGTGCTTTCTCAAGGCGTTAGAATCATGGAACATTTGAGCATTTAACGTTTCTCAGCCTCCCCCCAACTTGTTTTGGCCCAAAGGGACGGTGGACTCTAAGAGCTTTTAGTTTCAAAACGGCATTTTGCGTCGTTTCACTTCATGCGTTGGTTCCCTTTTCAGACTGTTGCCACCCAATAGTATCGCAATGTATTATATTTAAAGAAACTAAATGAAGAATCTGCATGAATGTTTCTGGCTTTGTGGAAAAACAACGGGACATAGGGGCATCAAATTCTGAATATCGTAGTCCTCCAACCGAACATAGGCACTTGAAAGCCCGAATTTTGAATTTCGAATTTGTTTTATGATCTATTTTAAATTTTGTAAACCTTTAACGAATTTTTTATCAACAAACATAACGATTTCGAAGTGAGTAATGGCAACACTGTAAGGAAAACATTTTTATCTGCAATGCGCGAGAATGTGTATCGGAAATTCTAAAGATACGCTGTTTTTAATATTTTGTGATATTGCTGTTGAGCTGAATTTTATGGTGTTTAAGTGCGAAGAACATGATATTTAATAAATAAAGATAACACACAAAACGTAAAAAACGCCCTATTGGGAGTAATATAAAATCTGAAAACTTTCTTTTTCTTTTTTTTTTAAGAATTGTACTTTATTTTTATCTCCTAACAGTCTTTTTGTTACTTCCAAATACGACGTATATAAAACTTCATGATTCAGCTGTAGCAAATTTATGCGTATAATTTCGAATTTTCTTTGAATGATGTAAAAGATATATACAACTTACCAATTGAGAATTATTATTCTCAAGTAATTGTAATTTGTACATGTAACATCCCCATTAAAATGATAGGTAAAAACGCTTGTAACTGTAACATCACCATTAAAATGATACGTAAAAAAGCTTATGAAAAGACTAATACTTAATTAGACGAAGAAGAAAAAATATTTTAGTTTTTAAAGATATAATCAATATTTTCAGACTTCTTGAGCATGGGTGCATGATTGTAAGTGTTACGAAACGTTTATGAAAAGTTAAAAATTTACTGACGTGTGAAATAGACATAATTTAACTTACAGAAAAGTGCATTTATTATTAGTAGGTAAGATATACTTTTCTTATTTAATAGCAAATTATTATTAAATAGCAAAATACTTTCGAAACAACCACAGAAAGGAAATTTCAACAAATTCGTAATTTAAAAAATTAAGTCACACAAAATATCAATCTGAAAGGACTGCTAACAAACCGTTTCCAAAATTATCAACAAACATGACACGCGTTTAAAGTAAATTAGCAAGCCGAAGAGCTGATAACGATGGTTCCACATCTCAGTTTAACGAATCTCTGTCTAACTTGATTGTTTGACACTTTTATTCCTTAATTTCAAGAAACGTTTCTGTTGGAATGACTCTTTTCAAACTACTTAATTGATTTAGGAAGTAAACAGCTTGAAACAAATCCAGCTCTTTCTGTCTATCTACCTACCTACTTAGACAATCTGTTATTCATAATATAATCTACACTCATGTCCATAAATTAAGAATAATTCGGAGTCACGCGAAATCAAACTCTAAAATAAATATATCACCTGTAAAATCACTACACACATCTTCAAGAATCATATGCAAATTTCAGAAAGTAACCAGATGGACACCGATGGTACGTCACAATGACGAGAATGTAAGAGAGTGATATATAAGGAATACAGGCAAAGAAGTAAAATTGTTCGCAGGCGATTTATAAGCATTCCAGTGAAATAACCGATTACTTATGACACAAAGGACGCATTTGGATGATTTTTACGTGGTAGAATGATCGGCCGCCTGGAATGGGGGCGTACTCAACTGGAAGTATCAGACGAACTTGGAATTGCCCAGAGTGTCATCTCCAAGCTTTGGCAACAATTCCAAGATGATGGTAATGTGAGTAGACGTTACAGCACATGTCGCCCCAGAGTTACAACGCCGAATGTGTACCGGTATTTGGCAGTTACTGCCAAAAGAAACAGGCGGAGCACAGCCTCAGACCTGTCTCGTCATCTCTCTTCAGCCACTGGTACGACAATTGCGAGGCAGACCATGTACAGACGCTTAGGGCAGATTGGTCTATATGCTCGTAGACTTGTCAGATGCGTTCCACTTACTGCAACTCACTGTCGCCTGAGGTTAGCCTGGAGTAGAGAGCATGCATTGTGAACACCGCAACAGTGGGCTTGTGTGATGTTTTCCGACGAGTCCAGGTTTAGCTTGCAGTCTGATTCTCGCCGGACTTTCATATGGAGAGCTCCAGCTACCCGTTACCACCAAGAAAACATCATTGAACGACACCGTTACGGTGGTGCAGGAGTGCTCGTTTGGGGTGGAATTATTCCGGGTTCCAGAACTGACCTGCATGTTCAAATTGGAACCATGACAAGCCAAATTTATCGGGACGTCATTCTGGAACAGCACACGTACGTTTGTTTCGGGGCGCCATGGGCGCACAATTTGTGTTTATGGATGATAACGCCCGTCCTCGACGCGCAAACATCGTAAGCGAATGCCTTCAATCGGAGGATATCACCCGTATGGACTGGTCAGCATTCTCACCGGACTCGAATCCAGTACAGCACGTATGGGGCATGCTTGGCCGACGAGTTGCAGCCCGTCAATCTCCTCCTAAATGTGTACCGGAACTTCGGAGAGCATTGCTTTTTGAGTGGTGTAATATCCCCCAAGATCAGATCAATCATTTGATACTCAGCATGCCTAGACGTTGTACGGACTGTATTGCATCGCCTGGGAGACATACAATGTATTAACAATCATACCAACCATGTAATATTGGTTTTTTGTACATAGATTTTTTTTGTAATTTTCTCCAGGGAGAAAAAATCGCTAATTTTTTTAATAATATCAAACATATAGCTTTTTTTTTTTTTTTTTTGCTCTTTACAAATAAGTCAAATTTGTTTTGCTCCTAAACCTTCCTTTGCCTGATTTTGCATTATCCTCAATTTATGGACATGAGTGTAGTTTCGTAATATACTAGATCTCATTTTGTTTATTTGCAATCTTTAATCAAGACGCATTATTTCTTTGTTTAATTTAGGTTTTTTTTTTCGAAGTCTTTGGCTGTGTCCTACTCATTTTAGCTAGTCTAGCGTTTGAAATATAAACAAAGGAAAGTCGTAAACAAAGTTTGCTTTAAAGCAATATCTTACACATTCATATCGCATACTTCTTCGAAAATAATGTTACGGACAGTTTCTATTCGAATGGATGTTTATAAAGGCCATTATTGCCAATTCTGGCCTCTAAATCTAAATCTATTAACTTAACTGTTTAAACACTCGTATTATGGACAATCGTTTGGATAAACATGGTTGTATCTTCTTTCATCGAGAAGTGTAAAAGTGAGTTTCCGAGAGGATTTTCCTACATTCCAAATAAGTGTAAGAACATCTTTTTAAATACATTTATTTCCATTTAAAATATTTTTAATGAATTCACAATTATTGACAAATTTCTCTTCAATCTGATAGTCTCTTGACGTACAGAATATAATACTACCATGACAATAAACCAGTTTTCTTAAAATTACTCTTCTGTTACATTTTCTGATGTAAATATTCAGAAGATATTGTAATTACTCTTCATTACGAAGCATAATAACGGTTCATCCTCATTACATAATGAAACCGTAATTATCTTACATTACATAAAAAGGGTTTCGATATGGTATTTTAATTCCTAGCAACTCGGTATAAAAAGCACTTTTTTCGTACATTCTTATCAAAGGAAAAGCAATAAAAACTCTGCTTACTTCTTTTAATTACTTAAATATTTTCCTTACTACTTTGTCTGTAGTACAACGACACTGTTATTGTAAGACATATTTCTAACCTTTTAGAATGCATAAACAAAGTACACAAGTAAAAAAAGGGGGCAGTTTTATATCTCCCGTTCTACCAAATTCAAATTGCATTTATTGTGTCGAAAGCGCGACTTAGGATATATATAAGATTCATATATAGCATTATTCTAACTTAGGCATTTTGACACAAAACTATACTTTTTCTGAAAGGGCATGCCAATTTGTTTTCCATATTTCAATTCTGCGACTCAAATTATGCCTAAATATTAAATATTCTAAAATTTCGTCCGAAATTTACGGAGAAATTCAAAAATTCATCTTGGCGTATTTTTTTCAGTTTACGTCAAGAATAATTCACTTGGCGAACTTCTTAATTTATAGCAACATAATTTTCCTTTCCTTTTTTTGCACTGGACGCGACAGGAAACAATGTCACCGTTCATTCTTTAAAATAATTTTAACTAAGCTAATTTTAAACCACATTTGACGTTATTACCGCTAAAAAAACAAAAAACGATGTCAAATTTCAAAACGCGCCAATATGCAATCTCTTGTATTCCTTAGAAAATCTTTTGCATGTGCCTAGAAACGCATCTACTTTAAAGAGGACGTTAAAAATTTTATAGGTTTTAACACAAAAATATTTTCGATAAATTTACGATAAATATTTAAAAACACAAATTTAAAAATTAAATCATAAAAATGGGCGAATTATATTTGGATTAAGCCTAAATTTCGTATTCTGTAAAAAGGAATCATTTACGTTTAAGAAAAAAAGAGATATTAATAAATATATATCAAATTCAATTAACATGGAGGAGCTAAAATTTTGAGAGCTAAATTTTTAAGAACTACCTCGTGCGATTTTTACAAAACTTGGTAGTTTGGTATAATTTGAGATTTAGAATCAAACTATGGAAAACAATGGCATGTTATTTCAGAAAACGTTCGATTTTATGTCAAAATACCTATGTTAGAATAATGCTATATATAAATCTAATATATATCCTAGGTCGCGCTTTCGAGACACGAAAAACTCAAGTTTAATTTCGTTAATCGGCGAAGTAGAACGGCAGATCCTGAACTGCCACACTTTTCTTTTTGCGTGCACTTTTGTATATTCAGATTTTTGTATCTTTTATGTATGGTATAGTGGTTAGCGTCGCTGACTGCCGTGCCGAAGGGCTCGGGTTCGAATCACATAGAAGGCGTGGATGTTTGTAAATGTATGGTGTTGGTGCGGCATGGCGGCACTTTAAATATGCGGCGAGCCGAAAGTCGTCTCGTGTGGATTGGTGGGAGAGGAGAGCGATGGGAGACCCCTGGATTCCACCCCCAGGGTGCTCTCCCTCAAAATTGGGGGTGGAAAATAGAAGTCCAACCTCTCTTCGGAGTAGGCTCTGGCAATCATTCTTCCATGTGGTCATGCACACGACAACAACAAAGCATTTATACAAGCATCATCTTGCTATCGAAATAAAATAAGATTTATTTATTAAACACATAACTTGCATAAGGATGTTAGAAGTGTGACAAGTAACTCGGTCAAATTCTGTGGGTTGCTGTTTATATATAAAGTGTGTTATACGTAACACATGTTTTTCGCCAAATGCATTATCCTGCAGATATATGCTTCATATCTTTTAAAGAGCTACATAATTCACTTTAGTGAAGAAACTGGTGGCTGAAATGTCTAAATCTATAATACTATTGCGTGCATACGTTCGTAATAGACTGGATGCCCAAGTCCGATAATAAGTTAAAAAATTTTATTCTCATCACAAGAAGTACAACAAAACGCTGTATTTTTCCTCAAAGATATTCGTACACTATCATATAGCAGTTATATTTTAAACTACTAAAACGTTAAATAGAACGTAATCTAAAGCACAGAGAAAGCTAATCCGATCTCCCCACGAACTCGGTACAATCAACAAAAGCATATATCTAAACGTCAATTAAGCTGAGATATATCTCTCCGGCTTTTATAGCTTTTTAAATCAGCCACATGAGAGAGTTCTAGCAGTTTCTGGAGAGTAAAAAGAGTAGAATTACGCTTACAGCTAACATACCAGTCAATTACATTTATTCAAATTAAATATCAATTACTGAGATAAACCTTTATTCAATGTTAAATGCGCATGCTCTTGTATTTTTACTTTTCCGGCGCAGCCTTCTCTTAAACGTTGTCCCGCGCTGCATTGCAAGGGGAAATAAAACAATTTTAATTATAATTCTTTTAAAAATATCTAACTAAATGCTAAATTCGTAACACTGCATATTCGGTTACATAATTTATGAAAATAAAAATTATTTATACGAACACAGCAAACATGCTTTTCATTACCTAGAAAGAAAACGTCTTTCTAAATTTGTTGCAAGCGTAAGGGCTCGTAACGGATTCAATGCAAGCGGAGACGATGATAGCTTGATAAAATTTATAACCCACCAAAAAAGACAATTTACAGCTTCGGTACATCCCACAAAAGTACTCGGCAAAACTCTTCTCAGTACAAAAGAGCGCAATCAGTAGTTATCACGTCAAACTAAAAATAACGTTAAACACAATGCAATGCAAAGCGCATCCAAACAGCGAAGCTTTCACGGAGATTTCTCACTACTTCGAAGTCATCTCGGACCTATATAGTTTTTCCCCGCCACCGCGAAATCTCTCGCGCTTTGTCAAAATTGCTGGAAGGTATATGCAGTTAAAGTTACATATAAGGACCTGATACGGTTACAGTTACGTATAGGGATCAATTACGGTAATTAAATTACAATTATACAGGGATCGGACCTAAGTGTTACCAACTTTGGCGACTTCAATCGGATTTCCCCCAAATTTGGTGACAAAAATTAGTCGCTAAAACCATCGCCAAATTGGCGATATGTCGCAATTTAGTGACATAGTCAATTACCTCAATGTTAAATAGGTTTGTCCTTGTAATCTTATTTTTCCGCACAGCTTTTCTCTTTTCAAACCTTTCATGTTCATTATATAAAAGATATTACAATTCCACGTATAATTTCGGTAAAATTATTCACAACGAATTTTTATTCGTAACAATAATGTTGCGTGCGTATAGGTTCGTAATACGTAGATTGATTGCATTAAGTCCGATAAACATTTATTCTTTTAAAAGGAATATAAAAGAATCCTGGAATTTTCATCGGAGATATTCGTACGAGCGTTCAAAATATCACGCAATATAATCAGTAGTTATACTTTAAACTACTAAAAATGTTAAAATACAAGACAGTGCAAAGCGTTACCTAGAGAGAAAGCTAACTCAGATTTATCTGAATTACGGTTATAACTAATACAGCGTTCAATTACTTTTATTCAATTTAAATATAAATTACAGAGAGAAACTTTCAATCAATCTTAAATGCAATTGCTCCTGTATTTTTAATTTTATGGCGTAGCTTTCTCTTAAAATATGTCTCGTGCTACATTGCACGGGGGAATAAAGCAATTTTAATTATAATTCTACTGAAAATGTCTAACTAAATACAAAATTCGTAGAAACTTTATTATCGACGAATTCACTATTTTCATGAACATTTTCAAAACACTGTGGCACCAATATATTCAAGCAGACTAATATTACAGTCAGGTATTGGAAATGAGCATTCTTCGAAACTTTCTAAATATTTAATTAGAGTCACTAATGTAACCGTTTTACATTCTAGCTAGATATTTAGAAACATTTATCTTTCTTGCATTTACTTGTCTTACATTTAATTGCATTTACTTGTCTTACATTTAATTGCATTTACTTGTCTTCCTTCTGGTATCATTCCCTCTAATTTTATACTCATAAAATCCATTAGACAAATACGAATTGGTTAAAAAACGTTTCACGCTCCCTTTGTAGTGTAGCCGTTTCTATGCACATGACTCTGCTACCGATTATAGTGACGTTCAAACTTAATAACGCATAGTGTGTCAAGAAACACAGCACTGATCATCAAACATCGTGATCTGCGTAATGGTAATTTTGTGTTTACGCGTGATCTGCGATTGAAAGATGAAAGACATGCATTGAGAGGTGGAATAATAAACCAAAAGGATATTCTGCGTTTGTAGAGTCATTACGATTTTTTGGAAGCAGAAGAACGAAAAAATGAGCAACGCCTTCACCTGGAAGCGAACCACGGACCTCTCAGTTACGTGTCGAGCGTGCTGACCCTTACACCACGAAGGCATCCGAAGAAGGAGGGAGAAATATCCTATATACTCCCACTTTCAAAGGGCGACTGGGGTTTTGGAGCCCCAATCGCCAAATTCAGGTGGTGGAGAATCATCATCCACCACCTTTTTTAGTTCGGACGCCTGTGTACAGTCATTAGGATTTTTTGGAAGCAGAAGAATAAAAAATGAGCAACGCCTTTGCGTGGAATCGAACCACGGACCTCTGGGTTACCCGCCGAGCATGCTGGCCACTCCACCACAAAGGCGTGCGAAGAAGACGGGAGAAATACCCTACATACTTCCCCTTTTAAAGGGCGACTGGGGTTTCGGGGAGCCAATCGCCAAATCATGGTGCTGGAGAATCATCATCCACCACCTTTTTTAGTTCGGGCGTCAGTGTAGAGTCATTAGGATTTTTTGTAAGCAGAAGAAGGAAAAATGAGCAACGCTTTACTCGGGAATCGATCCATGGACCTGTCGAGCATGCTGAGTACTACACCACGAAGGCATACGAAGAAGGCGGGAGAAGTACCTTATACTTTAAGCTACGAAAATTCGCCAAAGAGGCACTAAACATGGTAGGCAATATGTGCCCTATTGATCAATCCTAACGTCTTTATTGTAAACTGCAACATATTTTCTCTTCTCCGCCGTCATCCAGCCGGTAAAAGAGTCATGAGAAACTAAGAGCCGTACAGATGAAGCCGGGTTTGAATTCCGGAGAAGGCATGGTGTTTTGTAAGCGGATAGTGTCTACGCGGCAAGGGGGTACTTAAAATAGACGAAGAGCAGAAAGTCTTCCTTTAATGTTGGTGATACGGAATGAAGGGTAAGAGATGTTTGGACCGCTGCCCGTGGTATTTTCCCTCAGAATTGGGGCAGAAGCTGAATATTTAGCAAAGTCTGGCGATACCCAATATAATTAGAGAACTACAAAGGTGCCGGCTTTGCTTCAACCTGTAATTGGCACTTTGCCGCTTTCTTTATTCACCAGGACTTGTTCCTTTACTTAAGCTGAAGCAGTTAATTGAGAAATCGCCATTTCCACATCGTTGCAAAGCTCGAATAGCGTATGCTTACGGACTCTCTAATGAAATGATTTCGGTTTATTTAATTGCGGCAAAGCTTCCAGGGCTATCTACCCAAGGGAAAGGATGCCTTCGTGAAGGACGTTCTTAGGGAAACTGGCTTGTATACACGTTACACATGAGGAAAACCACGAAAACACCCATGCAGCCAGCTCGTTCGCGGGATTCGAACCTCTGACCGAACTAGCAGTGTTCAGCGGTTTTATCGCTCAGCCTGCTTAGTGAGCCAAAATGATTTCAGTGATGGTAGAAAACTGGGATATGCGCAGTGCCACGAGAGGTGGGCATTTCGAAGGAGGGTATATTCACACACAGGCACGTACCAACAGGTCTCATTCAAGAACTAATTGGTCGCCGGGGCATAAGAAAGAAGATTCAGATCTAAAACATTTTTCCTTTCAGTAATCTATTCGCACATGGAAGTAAACAAAAATTAAGGACAAAATCCTGCGTTATTTTTTTGCGTCTTCACATGCTTCCCAAAACTACAGTGTGGCAGATAATTGAAATCTGCCGTCTGAATCTGTGGCATTAGCTTCAACCATTCGTAACCTTACGGCTGAAATTAATGTTTTATTCAGCAGTCTCTGACAGTCCTTTGCTGCCAGACATCAACTAAAGCTCTGTAAATGATTGTTTGGCCAGTGGTCTTCAGTTTTTGTTACATCTTTCCATTTTCAGGGGAGAGTTCGAGGCAGATTATGAAATGTTTTTCAAATAATCTCATTTGAAGAATCTGCGAGTAATTACGGGAGTTAACCTTATTCTCGGAAAGAACCACCAAATTTGGAATAGACGTAGACATGTAGATGCCAATGCCCTTTTTTATTATTATTAATATTTTTATTTCAGTTTTAATATTATGTTTAGTGCGAATTTAACGCATTTTTTACATTTCTTCACTGTAACAAATAGCATTTTTAAACGCACAGTTTCAGATTTTATGTAACTGCGAGATAAATGCATTTCCATTTTAAATAAAATGTGTTCCTCCTTTTCTGTATTTAAGAAGCTTTACATGATTTTTAGGAGACAGAAAAATAAAATAATAAAATTGTCAATTATACGAACCTAAAGAACGCAGGAAAAATGAATTGATAATCATCTTAAAACTAAGACATAATAACTATGTTCCTACTCTTTATTTAAAGAACTGAAATTTTTAAGGTATGTTTTTAAATCATTTGTAATCTATTTTCAGTAAATCGCATTGGAAGGCGAATCTTCTTTGCCCCGAATTTAGTAGCATCATGCTTTGTGCTTTCTACGTGAGCAGTTATTAAAAAAAACATGAAAGGGCTCAGATTTAACTGTCGTCCGAAGGGGATTCTTATGGTTTTTCTACATTCTCACTGAGGTTCTAATCTACGAGTCTGTTCTTGCACTCGCTTCTGCCAACCCATTTCTTTTTGTCTTTTTAGCTTTATTATTAAGAATCATTTGCTTCGCACTTACACCATATACAATTCAACAGCAAAGTTACAAAAATTATAAGCAGCATTTGTTTAGAATTCCCGATGAAGACCCGAATTTGAATGACCTGTTAAGATACATTTTTCTATTTTTTTCCAATCTTTTCTCAGTTTAACATATTAATGTTTTCTTAAAAAGGGGGCTTGCAAAACTTTTATTGTGTTTTATAATTAACATTTTCTGCGTTAAATTAATTAATTAAATATCATGTCCTTTCCCCAAATAAAATTCAGTTGAATAGCAAAATAAAATATTTAAAAACAGCATATCTTTTGAATTTCCAAGATACGTTCTGACACGCTGGAGATAATATTGTTTTAATCTGTACAGTGCTGCCATTTCTCGCTTTGAAATAGCTGAGTTTCTTAAAAATTCATTAAATTTTTACAAAATACGAAATCTAAAATTCGGAATTTAAACTTTTATTTCTAGGTGCACATGTTCAGTTGGAGATTTACATTATTCAAAATTTGATAGCCATAAGTACCATGCCTTTTTCAATAATACATGCGTTCATGCAGATTCCTCATTCATTAATTTTTTTAAAAGTAATACAGGGCGATAATATTTGGTGGCAACAATTTGAAAAGTAGTTCAGATACTTGAAGAGATAACCCCCCAAATCGGGTTTAGAAACTAATACCCCATTCGGGCTAACGCCCTTTTGGGCTTTAAAAAATTTGGCAGGACAGTAGCATATATAGTTATGCATAAAACAAAATCAATAATTATATACAGAAATGAAAACAATATTAAATTTTTGTAAGTTATCAGATAATGACATACCGGAGACTTAAACTGAATTATGTATAAGGCGACAATAAACAGCATAAAATGAAAAACAGGACATTAATAGGGAATGTGATCCCCCCTCATCTGTATACAAAGTTTACACCTTGTGACCATGCTTTCAATTAGGCGGTCAACCACCGCAGAATTAAGCAATCGCCATTCTTCTTGTAAGGCTGTTTCCAGCCCAGTAAGAGTGGCTGGAGGTGGGAAACGTGAAGATACAGCACGGCCGAGAGCATCCCAAAGATTTTCAATGGAATTAATGTCGGGCGAATATGCTGGCCACGCCATACGCGCAATCCCTTCACTCTCCAGGTAGACATCGACGATGTCAGCTCTATGCGGACGTGCGTTATCGTCCATTAAAACAAACGTAGGGTTAACTGATGCAGCGTACAATCTCACAATGGGTTCTAGGATTTCATCTCGATACCGGACAGCCGTCATAGAACCCCGTTTAAAGACGTGCAGGTCGATGCGATATCCTAATGAAATCCCTGCCCACACCATAATGCTTCCGCCTCGGAATGTGTGATGTTCGGTGATGTTTTGGTATTGCGTGCTCGTTTTTTAAGCCATATCCTTATACGCTTGTCATCTAGCTCCAGAGCAAATCTTGACTCATCAGTAAACATGGCATTGCCCCAATCAGACACGTTCCAATTGACATGTTCCCGGCCCCTCTTGATTGGACGGATAGAGGAACACAACCTTGAGGTACCCGGGCGTACAGTCCACTCATATGTAATCTTCGGCGTACAGTTGCTGCAGATATCGCCTTACCAATGGACGCTGTAACCATAGATGTCACACGTGTGGAGGTCGCACTTCAATTTCGCTTAGCTACAATAGCAATTTACCGATCTTCCGCGGGGTTTGTAACCCTTGGGCGACCGGCTACGGACGTTCGGACAACTGTCTGTGTGGTTTGGAATTGTTTCTATAAACGTGAAATTACAGAATGATGAACGCCGAAGAAACGAACAACATGTGTGATTAATTGTCCTGCCTAAATGCGCCCCAGAGCACGCCAGAGCTCAGAATCTTCCATTCGTCTTCTGGAAGTGATAGAAACACGTATGACTTGAAAACAAATTGTACGGAAGTTTTAAACACCTTCTATCAGCACTTACAATTAACTTCTGTAACCCTTCATAAAGCTGGTTTCTTATAAAACTGCCATTTTTGCAAATGTCTTGACACGAAAGCGCGATTGGCTGTTACCTAACACATATGCATACTTTCATCTACCTCTGTGGCGAATTGCATCCTTTTCAATTCTGATTGGCTTCCGGAAATTAGCATTTTCCTTTCCGTGCTTAACTTTTGGAAGTGTGTGTGTATATATATATATATATATATATATATATGTAGTCATCATTGAAGCAATAACAATTAATAAAGTAATTATAACATGATAATAAATCAGAAAACAAAAGTTCGAACGAAAATTAAATAAAAATTCTGTTCCAAAATTTTGAAGGCCTATTTTTTCTCTCTCCTGGTAAAGGTTACCAAAATGAATAAATGCAAGTTAAGGAAACGTTAAAGGAAAATTAAAACCAAGTTGCAAAAACGGAATCGTTAAAGGGAAATTAAAAATGAATTTATTTAAACATTATAATACATGAGAAATAGCAAAATGAAACTTGGTTTAAAGCTTCAAAACACTTTTTCCTTGACAGTTCTGTTTTGAAGCGTAAATCAGAGGAGATTAATAAAGCATTTTCGAGCAAAATTATTTTGCATTTTGTTTTGTTGTGTCGCATATATTATAATTTTTAAAAAACTCACTAATTTCTAATTTTCTTTTAACGATTCCGTTCTTGACTGTTTCCTTAATTTGCGGTTTTTCAGTTTGGTAACCTTTAATCCCGAGATAGAAAGTTATACCTTCAAATTTTTGGAACAGAATTTTAATTTAATTTTCTTCCCGACCTTTACTTACTACATATACATTGAAGTGCCTCTGAATTAGAGTTACTATGCAAATTGTGTAGCGATCCGCATCATTTATGCGCAAGTGAGGGCACTATGGTAGCTGCATACATAGCGCGTACTGTGGCTGTTCTGAATTAATTGTTGGAATTGCCAGTATGGATAAACTGCTTGATTTAGACGCCTTCGATCGCGGACAAATCGTAGGTGCACAACGCATGGGCCATTCAATTTCCGAAATCCTCAGACAGCTACAATTTTCAAGCTCGACAGTCTTAAGAGACTACATGGATGATGGACAAAAACTGCAAAGGCCAATTATGCAATCTCGGACAAACTGCAAAGGAAAATTAGTCTTGACAGTGTGCGGTGAGTGACGGCTTAGGCGTATTGTACGTAGCTAGCGAAGCAAACATTAGCTCAAATTACCACCCAGTTGAATGATGGTGACAGCTGTATAGTCAGTAAATGGACTGTGCAACACTCGCTTCACCGTATGTGTTTCGGGAGCCGTCGACCTCCGACAATACCATTGCTCAATGCTCGCCATCGAGCTGCACGTCTTGCCTGGGCAACAGAGCACAGCGACTGGAGTGTAGAGGACTGGAAATGAGTAGCATGGTGCGATGAGTCTTCATTCTGACTACTTAACGCCAACGGGAGGCTGAGAATATGGCGTCAGGCTCATGAAGCCATGGATTCTGCATGCCAAGTTGGAACTATAAAAGAGCATGGTGGCTCAGTCATTGTCTGGGTTGTTTTTTCGTGGCACTGTTTGGAATCTGGTGGGTATACCAACCTCTTTCAATGCAATAAGGTACGTATATTGATGGGTTGATGGGTGATCGTCTCCATCCTTTTGTGCTGTTCTGTTATCTGCACGGTAATGGAGTTTATCAGCAAGACAACTGTACCTCTTATAAGTCCCGATTGGCTACTGGCTGGTTGGATGAACGTTCCTCTGACTTTTCTGTAATAAATTGGCCTCTTAGAAGCCCAGATATAAATCCTATTGAGCACTCTTTTGGATGTTTTAGAACAAGGCGTGAAAGGCACCAACGAACCTTATTGAATTATGGACAGCTTTAGCCAATATTTGGCAAGCCATTCCCGTGGAACGTTTCCAGGAACTTGCTGAATATAAGCTTTGTCGTGTGGTAGCCGTTATCAAAGCCAGAGGAGGCCCAACTCGTTACTAGGTAGGTATCCCTAATTCAGTGGCATTTCAGTGTGTGTGTGTATATATATAT